>JAECUM010076629.1:0-11246 GCA_016617855.1 Megalonaias nervosa
CTTCCTTTGGCACATAGTTCAAGGACATTCGTTGTTACCAAAGGTTTCTTTGTTCGACGATTTTTGCCTATGATCTCTCTGGCTGTACCAGGACTTGCTGTGTTGAATATGGTTGTTAATGACTCTAGGTCGGTGTCTTGGTAGCCTAAGGTTTACAGAGGTGCAAAATTTGTCACCAATCGTCGCTTGGGAAAATACCTTTACCAAATCATTGAGTACGTCAGTTATAAGAACTCACTTCGTTAGCAAGGAAACAAATGCTATTTTTGAAAAGAAGCAGTCATCACTATGGTAAATTACGCAAACTCCAATTTTTCATTTCACCTTATTATAGCAGGTTCAAAATAGCTTTTTTCATATTATTTACTGCAAAAAATCCAAGAACACTGGTATGCTGATACAGCTGTACATCTGGCACTGTATTGAAGTTCATTTGTTCTTTATAAATTATTGATTGAAGTATATCAATTTCTGCTTTGATATTCTTATTTCCATGAAAGTGTTGGCTCTAAATGTTTGTCTTTTCTTTTCCTATAACATTCATAGAACTTTCATTTATCATGTCCCTTCTGTTGCATTTGCAAGCATATTCTTTTGGTTAAAGTTTGCATATATGCCCTTAAAATAGCTTTATCAGAAGGACTAATTCTTTTCTTAAAATTTGTTGCTGACGTTTTGAATTATGACAAATCGCCCAAAATAAGTTGAAATGGGATTGTCAGTTTATAAAAAAGCATTGTGTTTCTTTTGTGGGCTTTTGAACATGTCCCTGAATTCCAGTATGTACATTCATACAATTGTCCTAGGTTACATACATGCAGTTTGTAGAGTCCCTTGATCTTGTTGTCACTGGAAACGTCCAGTATACAATGGAAATACAATTACATGGAATATACTCAATAAAAGGTAGAAATATAAATACCTGCTTTGTTCTTAAATATTTACATGTCTATGATTAATATCTCATAGGATGTTTTCTTTAAAGCAATAAAGTTTGTTAAGTTCATTTTTCTGTTCACGGTATTGCTTCATCACAAATGTGACCTGTTTCGTATGGTATCATGATGTATTTATACTGCCAAAGAAAGACCTTAAGAAATTCAAACAGAGTACATATTACATGCCTGTAGCGTTTGTAAGTACATACAGATTTAATTTGCTTTAAATTGTGGAATGGTAATCTGTGTAATTTGTTTATGTAAAATGCAAAATAAGCACACACTAAATACATGGATGAAGACAAAGTAACCGTGGCTAAACATTAGTATTACGTTGGACATAGCTGCCTTTTGCAATAACCTCTAGGACTGTAGCAGAACATTTGTTTGATATTTAATTATAAGAGAGAGAGAGAGAGAGAGAGAGAGAGAGAGAAAGAGAATATTTCAGCTTTCGGCATGTTGTGCAAAATCCTTATTCGTTTGACTCCCATTTACTTTCCCTTGCAGCTCACCATGTCTAAATGGAAAACATGTATGAAATCTATTTTCTGACTAACTGCACATTGGTCATCTCGTGATGCTTGAGGTAATAATTTTGTAATCAAGGATGCCCCATCCATGTATCAGATATTATTATAAACAATGATAAGTAGGAACTTTCTATGGATATTTACTTTGGACAGAGAAAACGTGTAAGTTTTTCTGCTACTTTAGAACGCAACGTTCCAAAAATTAGTGGCAATGACCATAGTCAACAAAGCTTTTATTCTTCCAGGTTTTCTAACGAAAATACTAATCATCAGTTGGTTATACTACAGTGTGCTATAAACTGGCTCATTGTTTTACGTGGATGAATGAGTGTATTCAGCGGTAAAAGCAAAGATGATGGATTTTATATGAAATATTCCTCTAATATGCACACTGGACATTCTAAACAATATTCCACCATATATATATATATATATATATATATATATATATATATATATATATATATATATATATATATATATATATATATATATATATATATATATATATATATATAATAATAATAATAATAATAATAATAATAAGTGTAATCAAAATCATCACCACAACAGCAGGAACATGGTAGACATACTTTAAGATATTACCATTAAGTCTTCCATACCTTGCTAGCTGTGCGAGAGGTCAAGAGAAACTGTCCAGTCTTTATTGTTGCTAATGATACCTATCCTTAGCATGAAATGCAACTCTCTCTGACATGCGTCTAAAAATAAACAGACAGGTTACAGAGTACTAAAATTAAGAGGGCAGATAATTCCCAGATATCACCAGAATATGAATGTATGTGGACATCTGTGTGTGTGTGTGTGTGTGTGTGTGTGTGTGTGTTTGTTTGCATATGCATCGCCATATCATTACAAGAAACAAATGCTCCACGTTCTGTGTACATTTCAGAAAGGAATTCAGATAGTATTTATTGTCATTGCAGTCCACATCATACGGGGAACCAGATGTCAGACTAATGGCGAATGTACCTATATTATTTTGTTTCCATTTCCTTCTAATTATAACTAAGAGTTTATCTTGTAAACATTTGGAACCTTGGAGATTGAAATTTTCCATTAGGTAATAGTTTCTTCTAGAAAATTGTAATTGTGACCTGAGGGCAAGTAGAGGATTATATAATCTTGCTCACCTAGAAATTATTCTTTCATGCTGTAAGATCTGAACAGAGTCATTTGTATTATTGTTGTGTTCAGTATTTCATTTGGGCTATAAATTATTCAAATTATTTAATTCAGATTACTTTCCTCTGGAGATAGAAAGTGCTCAAAAATCTTTTTTTGAAAAATCTAAATGGATTTATAGTTAAATTCGAATAAGGATATATTCTTGGCTTGTTTTATTATTATTCAACAAAATAATGTTGTCACATTACTACAACGCATGCTTCACAGGCACATGAGCACATGAAATTATTTTGGAATACCACTAAAGGTTATTCAGAACTTTAATCATTATGACATGTATAAGAAATTCTAGGATTACTTGGCATTTGATTCGCAATACGTAAGTTATTGTGTTTTACATTTTCACTTTGTATGTTATTCAAATAAATTGATTGTTGAATTTTACAAAACGTGTTGGTTTTCTGTCTTTTATGTTACTTAATTTAAGACCATAGGGTCGTAATAATATCGTGTGATATCTTTGCCAGGATGAATAGTGTATGATATCTTTGTGAGGTTTACAGATAGTGTGTGACATCTTTGCCAGGCCGAATGATAGTGTATGACATGTTTGTCACGGATAGTGTGCCACATTTTTGCCAGACGGAATGATAGTGTATGACATGTTTGCCAGGTTCACAGATAGTGAACGAAATCTTTGCTAGGCTAAAGTGTAGTGTGTGGTATATTTGCAAGGCTAAAGGATAGTGTGTTCCATCTTTGCCAGGTTAAATGACTGTATTTCATCTCTGACCAGCTAAAGGTGAGAGTTTTCTGGCTTTGCCAGGCTAAAGTGTAGTGTGTGCTATATTTGCCATGCTAAAGGATATTTGACGGTATGCGCACAAGCGTGCATCGTCTGTCTGAATTATCCCTATTTTCAGTATTTATAAATTTTATCTCAAGAAAAGTGCCTGCTGTATTTCTCAGGTTATATGCTGTTTGACGATTGATGCCTGATTAGGTCATATATACCAAGAGTCATAAGTTTCAATTTGTTTTTAATAGCATCTCTAAAGAAGATCCTCATATTTTACATTATATTTGACGCTGGATGAAAACCTAAGTCGGATCTACCAGATATACAAGCTTACATGTTTCTGAATATTTTAAAACAGTAAATCAAGAAAATACCTGCTATATTTCTCTGGTTGAATACTATTTGAGAGTGGTTGTCATATTACTATTCAACCTGACACGCTATTCACACTTGTAGTCTTTTGTCAAAGATTCTTCAGAAAATGCCTGCTATATTTCTCAGGTTACATAATATTAAACAGTGGATGTTATATTCCAGTGCATATCTAATATAACCTATATTCTAGTTAAGCTGTTTTAATTGCTTTCTTTTGTCTTTGCATACATTGTATTCACCCGTGAATGGCAAATTATGTCTAATCTTCCAGAATCTTTTAGTTTCGTCGTTCTTTGAATAATATTTAAAGAGTAATATATTTCCTTATGTACTGTTATGCATGCATAAATTTATGTTCGCAATTTAATATTTATTAGTATGCAGTAAAAATGGACACAAACGTGTGTGTGTTTCTGTAGGTGTCTTTGTGTGAATTTCTATGTGTAATATCTAACAAATATATTTTTGATCATTTACTGCAACAGTTTCTCGTTTAATTATATTGACCTTTGACATCAATCATGGTCAGTTTGGCCTCACGTTCGTAGTATAAAGCTTTTCCTATGGTTTGTCATGATGCAAATTATTATTTTCCTGCAAAGTAAGAATTGACTACCTTTTGCCTTATTATTTAGAATCAATCGTTCAAAATCGCCCTATTAATTAAACAGCCATTATAATCGCCCTTTAATTAAATAGCTATTTTAATCGCCCTGTAATTGAACTGCCATTTTAATTGCCCCTTAATTAAACAGTCATTTTGAACAAATCACCGTAACACACTACACAGGTTTCTCGTGTTTATTCAACAATATTCTAGCAAGGTTGTCTAAAGCAATTGTATGTTGCGACTTTCATTGTTTGTTAATTCCATTTTTGCTATATAATTAGAAACATAATTGCACCTTGCACTCGTGTTCATTATGAACGTTGTATAGAAAGTGTTTTGGCCTTCGTCTTGGGGGAAATTAAAGCGGTTTTATTATTACAAGTATACCTTTAGTATTCAGTCATAGATCTGTTGTGATTTTGAATTGTCTTATTTGGTTAATACTTTTATATTCTTAACATACTTAAATTGTCTTTTATTTAATCGACTGCAATTGTTTTATTTATGAAGACTGATCAACACTAATATTACCGTCAACCTGTCACGAATACAAGTAAATAATTGATCCGAAATTTGTTCATTTGAAAGAAGAAAATATAATAAAACAAGTCAATGATTTAAATGAGAGACAGTAATTGAAAGCAGGTTCAATTTTCTAGGACGTGTGACCCTTGGTATTAATAAAAACAACGACAAGTTCATTTAAGTAGCCCTGTTGCTCTTGTTGATTTAATTAATGTATACCTTTGATTTATCGTCGACATCTAATCTGCATTGTCGGGTTTTATTTATCTGCTATATCTCTGCTGCATATTTGGCTTTCATTTATCGTCGGTATCTTGACTGCAGTGACGACCTTTTTTGGAATTTAGGTACCATGTGTTAGTATAGTGATGATTTTTATAAGTGTTTCACTTTGGTGTCAAGGCAAAATCTCTTTTGATAATGTCTAATCTGAGTTTTAAAGAAGACAAGAGAATGAAATAAACATCATACACTTCCATGAGTTATGTCATGGTTTTGTATGACGAACACTGTCGTCATTAACTGGAATAATGGAAACGTTTCATAGGATCTGCGTTATATCACCTAGGGGACAATCTTGAAAAAATCTGTTAGATGGGTTGCAAGGTAGGTGGGTATTTGTTCCGGAAGAAATTACTTATCAATTATAGGCTTTTATTTAATGTTTAGCATATTATTAATAACTTCAGCCAAGATTTCTTACCACAATTATATTACATAGCACTGTATAAGGGTTGAAATACTAAATTATATTTTAATTTACAAGATATACTTATGTTCTGTGTACCGAGATTATTTTTATTTATTACATTTCTTGAATACAAATAATGAAAATTTGATTTCTCTTTTCTGAGCCATGACAGAACACCTCTCGGTCTGCATAACTACGGTACATTCATCAGTATTCAGACGAAGATGAAGTTTACAACGGTAGCTTCCCCTATAAATGCAGCTGAGTGATTTATAATATAGGCACGGAAGTGCAGAATTGTTCACTCTTTCAGTGATGGAAAATATGTTAGAAGTTAGCATTTCACGATCGTAAAAGTCAGACAGAACAATACTTAAGTCTATCTCAACTGACTACATATGCAGCACACGCAAAGTTTTAGCCTGTGGTTCGTAATGTGTCCATTCTTGAGAAAAGCAATAATTTCACGCGAATCGTTTCTTTTCAAAGCATCGGTTTGTTTGTGTAACTCGATTATCACTATATTTTACTTCATGCATTTATGTTTGCTTCTCCCGTCTAATATGGCTTACAATGCAATTTAAAGACAACATACCCATTAGTACAGCTTAGTCACACTTTGGAGTCTAAGGGGAGATAATGTTGTCCAATTAGTGCATTCTACAACGTACATGATGAAACATCTGTGTTTTATGTCTTTACCAATTGGAGAAATACACTTCCTGGTTGATACCTTTTGACAATATTGTTATGAGAACAACTTAAACATAAGTTTCATTAACTTGGTTAAATATGCAAATAATCAAGGGAGTTTAGCACAAAATAGTATCAAATATTGTTTGCACCTTTCAGTTCGTCTTCGTAAATGGAGAAGACAATTCTGGATATATAGAAATTATTATAATTTAAGTGTTAAATATCTTACGTGTATTTCAAGCAATGCTTGAAACCAAGGAACTTGACTGAGGATTCTGCCTACCGCTCTGTAGATTTATTAAAGCCAGCTTTCAAAAATTAATGTTTAGATAAATTTATCTAAAAACGAAACGCTAAAATTTCAACAAAAATGACAAATGATTTAAATACTCCAGAATAGTTTATTTTGGAAAGAACGTTTTCTGAAATATATTCAGTCACAAAGGATTCTGAACTTTGATGGTTCCAGTTCCGAAAAATGCACAGAACTTTGGCAACAATCCTTCTGTAAAACAATCGCATTATTCGGGACTTGTATGTTTCTTTTTATAAACAATTCTTGCTAAATATTAAAACACTTATTTTCTGGACGTAATAAAACTGACTCTTTTTAGAATATTTTGTTTTCTCAGAACGTGAATACTTGCCCATATATGACAAATTTTAATTTCACTGCCAAAAGTATCTAGTTGAAGCTAAATGGTGGTTACGAATACGTAAAATGTGGGAGACACTTAGAGAAATATAGTTATATGCATGTTTAATTTGGATTGTTTTGCTTGTTTTATTTACTATATGTTATAGGTTATGAAAACCTGTATTTTGTAGCTGATCTTGTCCAAAGTCAAGGTCATTATCCACGTGACCAGAATCATTGATTTTTTAAACAAAAATTTTGTAAAGAACTACTATATAACTAATATCTTATTTATAAGAATTGGTGTAATATTAGGATCATTATACACAGAAGAAAAGAAACGTTTTTTGGTCTGAGTCTAGGTCATTGTGTTCTAAATTATATTTTAATACCAGATCTTCTAATTAAAACTAAGATTCTTTTTCTAGAAATTAACGTTTGGCCCTCATCCGGGTTATGCTATGGTGTCTTTTTTATATAATCTTGTTTACTGGAAACTTTATTTATTCTGCGATAACATATGGATAGACACCATTTATATTGTTGTGTTCAGTGCTTGATTTGGGTTGAGATTATTTAATTCAAATAATTATTTTCTGGAAATTCAAAGTAATCTATAATATTCTTGGAAAAGACAATAACTGGAAATTACAGTGAATTCAAACAAAGAAACCTAATATTATATTATAGTGATTCAACAAAAAACTTTGGCATATAAATTCTAGTTAGGACATTGGTATATTAGTATATTAGAGACTACAGGCCACTACGGGTACATCAACACCATCAGCGTTACAAATTATTTGGACTAGTGTTAGTAATTCGAGGGTTATTTGGGATTTAATTCGCAATAATGTAAATTATTGCTTTACATTTTCGCTTTGGATTATTGGGAAAAAAATTATTTGTTGAATTTTGCAAAACCTGTTATTTTTCGCTCCTTTCTGTTACTTTGTCTGAGACCATATAGTCGTAACAGAAAATTGGTGGCTCACCCTTGAGATACGAATTTGTATAAAATATTCAAGATAACTTTGATTTTGTAATTTTGTAAGTCCCAAGTATTATTTCATATAACGTTTTAGTGAAACCAATGAGCTTTTACTATGTCATCTAAAGTGGAGAACTTTATTTTAAATCCTTCGCGGAAACGGTTAGAGTCTTTGAATAAGGATGTATTGCTCCAGCTTGCCAGACAATATGATCGTTCTACAGCAAAGGTTTCTTTAACGAAGAAAGAAATAAAATATTTTGGTCCAATATTTGGTAGAAAAGAATTTTTGGATAAAGGAGCTTTGGGTTTGGTTAGTAGGTCTCAGTCTGGCTCTAACTTGCATATTATGGAATTTAAATTTACATACAAGAATGAGTGGGAGTTACGAACGCGTGAACTTCAGAAAGAGAAAGAAGGCAAGCAAATACTATTAGAGAAAGAGATAAGAGAGAGGCAAATGCAATTAGAGGAGGAGAGAGAGAGAGAGAGAGAGAGAGAGAGAGAGAGAGAGAGAGAGAGAGAGAGAGAGAGAGAGAGAAAGAGAAAGAGAGAGAGAGAGAGAGAGAGAGAGAGAGAGAGAGAGAGAGAGAGAGAGAGAGAGAGAGAGAGAGAGCACAATGCAAATGCCGAGAGAAGGATAAATGGAAGAAAGGGAATTTACATTTAGATTAAAATAATTAGAGCTGGAAAGTGAAAAGCTCATCCCCACAAATCCAGGGTTTGATGTTACTAAGAATATCAGGTTATTACCCCTATTAAAGTAGAGGTAGTAGATAAATACTTTCCTCATTTCGTATAAAAATGCTGTAAATTTGAAATGGCCAAGGGAGCAATGAACTCTCTTATTATAAAGTGCACTTATTGGCAAAGCTTATGTAGTCTATTCTTCCCTGTCAGTACAGCAAGGAACACATTTTAATCTGGTTAAGGAATTATCTTAAAGGGTTATGAGTTGGTACCTATGATATATCGACAAAGGTACAGAAACTATAAAAAAGAAACTGGACAAACCCATGTCGACTTTGCAAGAGAAAAAGAGCATATTATTTGTCAAGTCCCTTTGAAGTAGTGTTTGGACATGGACCATTAAAGTTGTTAAAAGAGAAACTTCTGTCAAATGTAGATACAGAAATTAATCTTCTCGACTATGTTTCTAATTTTAAATATATGTTGTCCAGGTCTTGTGAAGTTGCAAGAACTAATCTGCATTCTGCTCAGTCCAAAATAAAATTAAGTTATGGCACGAATACAAAGGAAAACAATTTTCAACCTTTTGATAGAGTTCTTGCTCTCTTACACTTACCTCAAAATATTCTTCAAGCTAAGTGCAATGGTCGTTACACATTTGAAAAGAAAGTAAGTGATTTTGTCATTAATACTCCTGGAAGGCGAGATAAAAGAACAACTTTGCCATATACATTTGTTACAGGTTAAAGGAGTATGTTGGTAGAGATAGCCATGTTGATCATGCAAACAGTGTAGTTTTACCTGTCGCACACAGTGAGGATTTAAGTGATGGAATGCAATCAGACTGTAGTGACTATTGAATAATCTGGACCAGAAAATACTGATCTAAAACGGCTATTAAATGATTATGAACATTTTTTTTTCTCAGCTGTTCTGGCACGAGCAAATAAAATCTACCATGACGTTGAAATTATATTACCCACCTGTGAAACAGCATCCATACAGGATGAAACCTCTCAATCAGAAATGTTAGAAAAAAAGAAAGTCAGTATTTGCTGCAAACTGGTTTTGTTGTTGTTGTTGTTGTTGTTGTTGTAGGGTTTAACGCCATTTTTCAGCACACGATAGGCTATACATGGCGGCCAGTATTAATGGTTTAGGAAGAACCCGGGTAACCCCGGAAAGAACCACCGACCCACGAGAAGCTACTGGCAAGCTTTCTCACATACCCACATTGGCCGAATCCGAGACTCGAACCCACGCAGACAGAGGTGAGATGGCAGTGATCCGTAACGGAGAGCGCTTTAGACCACTCGGCCACTCGGGGCCCCCAACTGGTTTTGTAGAACCTAGCAAATATGACTGGATTTCATGATGTATAATTGTACCGAAACCAGATAATAATTTCCGAATGTGCATCGACTATGAAAAAGTAAATAGTGCGACTAAAACAGATTCATTTCCATTGCCAATAATCGATTACTGCCTTGACACAATTGGAAAATCAAAATATGTCACCAAATATGAGAGTCTGAAAGGATTCTGACCAATTCCAATAACGGAAGAGCAAAGGAAATTTCGACATTCGTAACTGAAAATGGACTTTTCAATATAAAGTGATGCCGTTTGGGATGAAGGTTAGCCTTGTACTTTTCAACGTTTAATGAACATGATTACATTTAGTTCAGATAATTATGATGCTTACATCAATAATTTCATCGTCTGCAACGGCAACTGGAGAGATCACTTGAGACAATCGGAAATTCTTTGAGAAACTCTCTGATGCAAATATGACAATTAAGTTATCAAAAAGTGATTGTAGCCATACTTGTGTTGCATTTTTAACACTGATGATGTGATCGTTAATATTGTCACTTGTAAAGATCACTCAGAAATGTTTTAAATAACTCTGTGATGCAAAGTTGACAATTAACTTATCCTTAAGTGAGTTTTGCCATGTTTGTGTTATATTTATAGGACATATCGTGGGACATGGACAAGTGAAACAAATAGATGCTAAGGCTGTCTCTGAATTCCCAGTTCCTATCAGTAAATAGCAACTGATGCGACGTTTAGTCATGGCTGGATATTATCGGAAATATTGGTCCAATTATTCCATAATTGCTGAACCCCTGACAAATTTATTGAGCAAGAAATTCAAGTATCATCGGTCTAACTCTTGATAAATTAAAGGCCATCCTTAAGAGTGCACCAGTTCTTTCAACTCCAAATTTCAGTTAAGTATATAAAAGTTCTGTTAATTAAAGTGATGTTGGGGTCGGTGGAGTATTGATTCAAGAAGACAAAATTGGCGTAGATCATCCAGTGTGTTATTTCTCTAAGAAATTAAACAAGCACCAGAAAATCTATTCCACAATCCAGAAGGAATGATTGGTTTTGATACTGGCTTTGCAACACTTTGAAGACTATATTAGTTCAGCCACATCTCTAGTTATTGTATTCAGTGATCAAAACCCCTTACCTTCACTGACAAGATGAAAAACAAAAATCAGAGATTATTAAGGTGAATTTGATATGGCAGGAATACAATATTGACATCAGGCAAATCAAAGGAAATTTAATTGCTACATAAATACACACACACACACACA
>JAECUM010076631.1:0-10938 GCA_016617855.1 Megalonaias nervosa
GTTTGATTTAATCCGTTGAAAAGTCATACTGTTTCTTCTATGGTGTTAAAGCTAAAACTCTTGATATTTGGCTACGAATACATGCAGAAAATAAGACCTTGTCACATTATATATCAGTAACATCAAGAAGCAGTCGTCGAAAAATCCCACGGTCATCGTACTAGAAGGACTAACAAAACAGTAAGGAATTCAATTACAGTTTAACCAAGCATTAAAATGTGTTGAGGATGTTAAATCAAGCCAATGCACAGATACTAAAGTTGATAGTTCAAAATGTTCACAACGAAGTCATTGATTATTATATTGTTCAGCACGATATTGTAACAATCTTCAATATACGGATACAAAGATAATTCCAGTGACTCTCATAAGGTGTGCGTCCAGGAAGGAAGTATCCATTCCGATGCAGATGCAGCCAATGTTGGGCCAACTGGCTGTTCCAATGCTACGATTAATAGCTGGTTCTATTTTAGAAGAAGCTATTAAGTCAGTTTTGAAAAACAAAGGTATGGTTCATTAATTATTGATACAATCTTAATGTTGGTCCCTTACAAACGCAGGATGGTCATCCTCTGCTGATTAGAGCAGCGCATACCGCACTTGTTGCCCGATCATGTCACTGAGTTGGCTAACATACAACAAGAATTAGACGACAAAACCAGCTCTACATGACACAAAAATGTGTTAACGGAAAAAGAACGGCCTTCACAACTGCAACAATCCTCTTGAAAGCGGACAAGATACGAAACAAAGTTGAAAAAGCGTTCTTAAATTAATGGAAATGAAAGCGACTTGGCGTCTACCCGTTTTAAATGATCATTCCCACGTGTCAAACGACGAAAATTGTGTGTATTGATGGAAGAAAAATCATTTGCAGGAACAATGTGTTGGGCTGGATCAAAGATGCTCTCAGATACCGAAAGCAATTTAAATACTTGATATATCAGGTATTCTCCAATTGGCTTAACGCAATCAACGGCCCTCAAGATACTGTAGAAAATGTACAAGCTGGCGATGGATTCAACACCACCGACTTGTGCAGATGATGTCCATGTTGAGAGACGGCGATAAGCACGAGGAGGAAGAAAATTTGGGACAAAAAAGATTTCCATACCTAGATATTCTTTTCACGGAAATGAAACCAACACACATATGTGCTGTGCATGTGTATTGTTGAGGCCCACTATGATATGGCAAGTGCATTGAGAATAAATAGAATTCCGATGATGACGCTGACAACAATCCGGGATTTTATTGCACGATAAGCGAAAATCAAACAAGGTCGCAGTTGAAAATGATGCATTGTTTGTACTTGAGCATGTGGCTGGAAGACATGTATTTGGCGAACGGAGTTGATATGCATTCAAGACTGAACTGGAGTTGTACAACCTCTTATCAGATGGACAATCGAAGAAGCAAGATTGTAGGTGCAACATGCACGAGTTTTACCTGGAGCAGTAAGCGAGATCAGTTAGTCTTATCAGGAGCACAGCCAAGTATCTCATACGACGACTGTTCAAATGTATCTTCATTGCCATCGTTAGTGACGTTTCCCTCAACGGAGCTATATAGATCAAAACTAATTTTATTGTAATCAGGACAAATTGGTACCAACAGAAAAAAAAAATGTCATTTCCTACGACGACTGTACTGGAGGTTCCTGCTTGTGGGAGTTCGAGTTCATACCAGATTAAAACAGCAGTTAGGGATATTGGCATCCAATAAAATCGGGACAACACTGTTTCGAAATTCAGATTGCTCAACGAAATGGTGAATGTTCTTTTTTCATTTACGGAATTAGGCAACACCATTAACAAAAATACCAAGGCCCTGAAAGAAGCGAACCTGGATTGCTAAACTCCCTTGCAATTTAAAATTAAACTCCTTCTTTTGTCTTCAGAACGTGTGTAGACAGGGCAATATTTGTAAAACAATGAATATAGGTGCATAATATTGCTTATACAAACTGAATCGGAATTTCCATTGTTTCTCCAAGACACAGACGGGTCAATATGTCTAAAAATAGAATACTATAATAAAAAATGGTATCATGGAATTTTTCAATGTACTTCCCAGTTCTAAAAACGCAACAGATGTAGATAGGAATGATAAGTATATATGCATGTTTCTGTTGGTGTACTTTTGTCAAACACGAGTTATCATGCCATATGATATCATTCCCCTAGTTGGTAAGGATCAGTGTTGGATTGGAAGTAAGAGTTTATGTTACATATGATATCAAATCCCTGACAAGAGTTGGGTACCAAGAACAATTTTGTGGCACAGTATTCCGCAGTATATCTGAACATACCGCAGTGCGTACCACACTGTACAGAAATTGTATTAGGGACCAACAATTTAATATTCTGGAGCAGGTGCCTGAGACAAACGTTTATAATTAAAATTTCCGTCTGTTAATAGCTGAAGAATATCATGCGAATATTTATATCCAAATAATAGCATATTATGCTCATTACTTTATTTTTTAAAAAAAATAATTATCTCGAGATGAGAGAAAATAAATATCCGAGCTCAAAAGAAAATCTCAGCTCCCCCCCCCATTACCAAATAGTATATACATTTGCAATATGTATATTAATAGGCGGTGTAAGTTGCAATCTAACAACTGTAACTAAAGCGGGATAACAAACTTACACTATTATAGATGCCATGTGAAAGGCATTGTACTGATCAAAATGGGAAGTGTTGACAATAAATCCTACAATTTTCTATCTGCACTACTGTTATAAAATCAGGGAAACTTTGAGTGGGATGCCAATACGCGGGCAAGATATCTTTTAGATAGAATAAGTAAACATACAACATACTTACTCAACAAGCGAGTACATACTTATTACACTTTAGAAATTGCATAATATTCAAACAGAAGACATATATATATATATATATATATATATATATATAACATATATATATATATACTATACTCTATATATATACCTTATATATATATATAACAACATATATATATATATATATATATATATAGTGCGTGTGGTGTATTTGTGTATGTGCATTCTTGTGGTGACAGTCACGTATTGCATTAATTATGACCAAGGAAGGAAATCTCCCCCTATTGCAAACAGGAAAAAATATTTGAAAATTGTACGTGCCTTCAATGTGTTCAATTCTGACGTCAGTAATAATTTCTCCGTTTGGGTCGAATGATATTTCACTCGAGATTCCGTGGAACGTGACGTTGTAGAAGCAAGCCGTTATAATGTCATTTATATGGGCGTCAGCGTAGTCAAAAAGATCAAGAGTCTTGTTATAACCTGCAACAGATATGTAACGGTTGAGAGAGAGAGAGAGAGAGAGAGAGAGAGAGAGAGAGAGAGAGAGAGAGAGAGATGGGTTAGCTTTTTCACATATCAAACTGGCATTGTTTTGTGGTGGATACATTATTTTTCGGTAGATTATAATCACTTTGTTCATATAATTATATAACTACAGTGCCGGATTCCAGTGCCTTAAACACTGAAAAACTGAAAATATTATGCCCCGCAAATGTGAAACTTAAAAAACAAAACAATCCCCTCAATATTAAAACCTATAAAGGTGGGGAAATACCAATGTTACAATCATTCCAGATCAAAATACTCGTAGATACAGATCGAAATGATCATATATAATTCATTAAGTTTTATCATCAATAATTACTTTGACTTTTTTCTTGTGCCCGTGTTGCACTGGTGCCCGTAGTACGTGCTTAGTGTGCTTAATGGGTAATCCGGCACTGCTACTGTAAGATTCAGAGATGCAATGCATGTGTATTGGTTAACATCTAGTTATTTGAAACGATTGGAAGTAGACATAGTATAACTATTTATGAGGCAGTCAATGCAAACCACCCACCTGAATTGTGACGTCGCAAAAAGGTGGTGGAGGGGTCGGGTGTAGGTTAACTGTTATTGAGGAAAAAGTTTGCATCTTTCATGGATATGACTTCTCTATAGATGTATTTAAAATACCGTGTTAACGGGTGTTGCCGCAAATAGAATCCCCCAAAAAACCATTGTCTGCACAGATGATCAAAATGTCTTAATGCAAATATATTAGAAAAAGTTATTTAAAGGAACGAATTTCATGAATAAATATGGGATTGTTTATTGCAACTTCACGGAATTTTCAGAAACGTGTAAAATTATTTACAAGTTTGAATGCACTTGTCAGAAGCGACAGCATAATATATTTTCGCATACAAATTTATATTTAGATTATTTGCTCGACTGAACGAGGCGAATGGAAATTGAAGGTAAATGATATTACATGGGACCTCTTACACGCATTGCAAGATGCATTTGAAAGCAATGCCAACGGTTTATATATGGTTACATACTACACTATATAAATGTGTGTGTATATTGCACAAAAATGGTAAAAAAATTGTTGAGTAATTGCAAAGCATAATTGTAACTCTTTTTGTATAGTATGTATCAAACAAGAAAATTAAAACAAATTGATAAAGTGGAATTTGGTAGTAGTATCATTAATTGGCCAATCGTTTAATACTCTTGGTATGTTGAGTGTAAAATATGCCAATGAAGGTTTGAATTTGTAATCATTCTTATCCATGACTGATTCAGTTTTAAACATTATTGACTAGATTTGCAGCTTTGTCTAATTTTCTCTAAACTAATATAAAAATGTTGAGATACTTTAGATTTCCAAATACAGAAAAGCCGTTGATTTTACCCAGTCATATCTCCACTTTAATATTATACCTACTGGACGAAAGGGAATGTAAGTCTAAAAACGTACATGAGAATACTATTATGGGTCTATGTGGGGCTAAATGGAACTGAACAGGGCATGACTAAAGATTACCCAACCTGACTGACCAACACCAAATCTACACCAATTGCAAAGGCACCGAGTTGTATTTTTAAGTTCTTCTGTGTTGCTTTCTTCAAGGAAATATTCGCGCAGTAATGGTAAAATATTCGATTTTTGACCTCTACTAACCAACCAATTCTCTATGAGTCCCTCATCATCACCCAGGTTTCTGACAACCTAGATTTCTTTTTCTTTCTCTTCTGGTGAATTTTACAAAACTTGATTTTTCGAAAGAAGCCTAAAATCACGTAAACTCAACTAGAATATGTAAAGTCTGATTCAAAGCTAAACCAATATGACTATTTATATTATATAAAGTACCATTTATATTATATAAAGTACCATTTATATTATATAAAGTACCATTTAACCATTTATATTATATAAAGTATCATTTATATTATATAAAGTACCATTTATATTATATAAAGTAACATTTATGTTATATAAAGTACCATGTATATTATATAAAGTACCATTTATATTATATAAAGTACCATTTATATTATACAAAGTACCATTTATATTATACAAAGTACCATTTCAACTACTACTAATTATTTACTACTACTGCTACTATTACTATTACAACTAGTATATAGTCGCAAATAAACACACACACACACACACACACACACACACACACACACACACACACGCACAGATAGATAGATAGATAGATAGATAGATAGATAGGGAACACAAATGTTGGTTCGCAGCGTGTGTGCATTGAAATTATCGTTTTCTTGTCTAAATGTAACCCTGTTGTTGACTATTCTTTGATGAAATCTGGAACAACAGTTTTCGAAGTCTTATTGAAATCAGCGATAGTCATATCTGGTGAGTCATATGACAGACTATTATCCAATACTCAACACAATTGTATGTTGATAAATAAGTGGGCTTTTCGTGGGTAGTTTGATGTGCCTTAAAGCATTATTTGATAAACATGTTCATTTATTTCCTTGCCGGCGGGTGACACCTTAATTAGAACTGTTGTGATGACCCCATTGTCATGATTCCCTCATACATAAGTTACTACCACTGTGCTACAATGTATGTGCATAAAATGTAGTCGACCACTGAATCAGGGGTTTGTGGTCATAACTATTGTTATTAATGTGGGTAGGCGGGTGTTAGTGAAACAAGGTTTACCTTATTATAATAATTGTACTGTCACTGAACTAGATTTTAAGTTTATTTTAAGGGATTAGTGGTCTAGGATTATCGGTAAAATGTAGAGTACCGGTGAAATAGGATGAAAGTCTAAAGTTAGGAATAATGGTTCAAGGACAAGTGAACTAATAATTGTTTCTTACTGTTGAGCGAAAAGTAGACCTCCAGTTAATGTGAAAGACCAGGACCAGTGGAGTTTGGGTGAAGGTCGGAAGTATGGGATAAATGGCAAAAGACCGGTATAAAGATCAAAGGTTAGAGGGTGTTGAAGCTTTAATACTACTGAACCAGAAATGGTCAATGATACACTACTGGGTGATAGGTACTGGTGTTTTATCCTAACATTGCGGAATGTGGGTTGCCAAGGGCGTTTGGGACACTTAGCCAGGAGTTCCGCATATAAAATTTTACGTTCTAGTATCCAATAGTTACATAAATGTTTGAAACGTACTTAAAATATCGCTTCAAAAACCGAAAAAACTAAAACTGTACAAGAGAAAAAAAAATCGTTTATAAGGGTTTTGTTTTAAGTTGTAAGTTAAGTATTGTAAAGCTAAAAAGTTACAAATATCTCAACAAAAAAACCTTACGTATAATTTAATTTGATTTAAGTTGACTAGATTCACTCTGCCTTTTCACGGGTATAATATATTAGTTTAAGCATTTGCAAACACTCAATGTAGAACGCAAACAACAATGTACCTAGTTTTACCGTTTAAAAAAGATGTAACTCCCCATTTTGATATAAAAGTGCACAAAACCCTCATTTATTTGACACAGCGTAACAGCCGTTTTCTATAAACTGGGTGTTGCAACCGTTCACTGGTAGAAATCAACATATCTATATCAAAATCAAAAAGGGTAATTTAAGGTATCAAAAATTTTTGTTACCCAGGCATTATTCTAGATGAAATTACCCTTCATGTCAAACCTAAGTCAAATATTGATTTGTTCGCTGCTTGCTGAAATACACCAATTCTCAACAACATTTTTAATCCATCAAATTGTCTGTGCTCGTTACTGTTATCACTGGCGCTTTCTTCATAATTTACATAGTTTGTTTGTTTGTTACTTAAATGCTTGTTCCCAATTACAAATCCAAATATTAAAAATAGTTTATATATACCGCTATCAATAGCTTGTACGTTGAATGAAATTTCTACTTAGTAGAACAGCAGTTTTCGTTTATATCCGTCCATCTTGAAGCTATCTATCTGATCTAGAATCACCTTGTGGGCTGTATCTGTGTGAGGTTGGCAGGTTCCACATAAATACACACAATTAATTATTTATTGTCAAGCATGCTTACGAGCAAAGAAATAAATAATTTTTAAAAGTTGCAAAGTTATTGTGAAAATTATCAAAACGAATTCATCCCGAACACTGTAGGCATTCCCATTTGTGATCATGAGCGAGAAGACATAAACGAATGAAACAGGTACAAAGAAGGTGCTTTGGAATGATTCACTGAGTGAAATGCTTAGGCCTTGACTTCCTCATTTCAAGAAAGAAACATGTTAGGTATTTTTAAGACGGTTCTTATCCTGTTGTAAGTTTGCGAAAATACAGGCGAGACTGTAAAGACAGCTTACAACCTAGTTTAAGAATATTAACATACTGTAGATACAATTTTGTTCGAAATTCTATTTTGGACAAGTTCAAACACTCTCGTTCTTTTGTAGCAAAGTGAAGAACCATAATGCTTTTCAGCCTTGACAGATCATAAATCTTTCAAGCAGCAGAACAAATTATGTTGTTTACTATTTAAAAAAACAACAAAACAAACAAGAAAATTAACTTTCTTATAGTGCACGAAAACCTTACGTCAAATTCATTCCTTGTTTGACAGAGTAGCAATGTTTCACTTTGTCCCCATTCGCTCTCTCGATAGATCAGTCAAAGAGCAGAGCAATGTATTCTCTTTGCTGTTATCAACATTACAAATAGAAACTAAATTTCTCAAAGCAGGGACGAATGATTAAGCATACAAATACACACAAAACTTTACCATTTTAATTCCATGACAGCGTGAAGAGAAATCAACGCCATCTACAAAATTTACTAAAGACAGTTGCATATCCCGGTAGAGTTATGCAAGAAAGTTCTGAATGAAAGACGTAAAGAGAATGGTGTATAAGGGATAAAGGACAAAACCTACAATTGCTGATGCTGCTGCTGCTACTACTACTACTGCTAATAATAATAATAATAATAATAATAACCTTAATTGCTTGGGTACATATTATCGCCAAAAACTGCATACGAGTGAAAAACTAATGACTAACTGTAATGTTGATAAGACTACAATGGGAAGGTATGACTTTTTCATTAAGGCATAATTTCCCACCAGTTTTCAATTGTGATATTCAGTATCGTTCTTTACGAGTACGCTCCACGTCGTTCCACCCCAGGTTAGACTGAGTCGGTAGCATCTCCAGTCTCGACTGAACGGATATATATATATATATATATATATATATATATATATATATATATATATATATATATATATATATAGACACACGCACACTCACACTGACCTTCTTGTTTGAGCTGTTTGTCGGCACAATCAAGGGCTAAAGATGATGCCCATATAACATCGTAACACTTGGAAGCAACGAATTCATACGTTTTGTCGATTTTGTCGTATCCCCTAGTTTTTTTGTATTCGGATTCGAATTCCTGCACAGTCAGGTTACTAATCATATTAACGGAATTGGGGTTCAGGTAGAAAAATCCGGTGATAATGTGTCCCTCAGCTGCCTTGTCCATTTCTTCTGGAGTGCACGGAATCCCTTCCAGATAATTTCTCCACCAATATTCTTCATACCAGCCTGGGAACATCCATACAATTTTCGGCCCATACAGACCCTGTTGGTACGCCTTAAAAGATGCAACATGCTCTAATTGTCATGCATATTAAATTTTCGCCGTGTTTAATTGAAACCATTATCTCTTATTTCAACCAGTTACATATTTTACATGTGTAACTAAGAATCACTCAGAAATGAAACTTGTTCCAGGTTGTATTGTTGAGGCTAATTTTGATTTGTATGTACTAGGTCTATGCATTTATTATTTGTAATCATTTGTATTCCTACAAAATAAAAGTAGCAAAATGGTATATATTCTCGCAAAGAAGCTAGTGAGGTAATTAATACTAGTATTTAATTTCTTCTACTATTTTGCTTATTACACTCACTCTCTCTCTCTCTCTCATATATATATATATATATATATATATATATATATATATATATATATATATATATATATATATATATATATATATATATATATATATATATTGCAAGAGGTGTTAGCATTTACTATTAAAATTTACAAGTTCTCGCACGATCCATTTATTGGCAAGTTTAAAAATAAATTATTGCTCCCCACCCGGAATTAAAGATTTTGGAATCGTTATCCGAATAAATGATCATAAATTAGAAAAGGAAAATTCCATTTACGTTTAGAAAACGTACATGGCAATATGTGCATGGAAGAGATGGTATAGAGGTTGGTGCCTACATGCCTCGCCTATAATTTTTAGATTTTCATACACGTACGATAAATATTTCGGAATGTAAAATAAATACATTGGCATTGATCATATAGTTTAGACTTATGGGCATAATGCATGAAATATTTTGGTATCTATATTACATATTTGGGCATCGACTATAAATGTTGGACTTTTGTTGATCGGTAGAAATGTGGGCATTTAAAATATTTTTTTGGCATCTAGAGGAAATATGTGTTCATCTGCAATAACTATTTTGGCGTCTTTTTTATAATCTACAAGTTATTTTTGTTTTACTTTTGGGAATCTGCAATGAATATATGACATTCGACCATACGTATTTGTTGTTGTAGATGCCCACAATTTTTGAAATGTATTGTTGACTACCAAACGTTTATTATTGATCCAAAATAATTAATATAGACGTCTAAATATTTATTATAGTTGCACACTTATTTATTGCAAATTGCAAACAGTTTATTGTAGGTGTCAAAAATTCTTAAAATTATTATTCTAGATGCCCAAAAGTCAAACTGTATGATGTAAGTCCAAATCTTTTTTTATTTTAAATCTCCAACTGTCCAAACGTTATGGTTGGTGCCGAAATATTTGTAATGCAGACAGATACAACGATAGGTAGATATACGCACACATTGTCTCTTTTTCTGAAAAAATTACAGTAAAATTATGAAAGTAGCCCGCACCTTGCAAAGTACCAGCCGTGCCTTGTCGGCGTACATTCCCGTCAGAATGATTCGTGCATCGTGTCTCTAAAAATAAATATTGATTTATTTGTGTAGGTTCTTGATTTAGAATAGATCATAGATAGTTAAAGAAGGAAAAAAGGAACTACTGAAACCGAAGAAGACAACATAAACGATAAAATTAATATCTATCCAGGTTACTTTTCTGCGGCATGAAAAATCATTACATAGAGCCATTTAATGCTATGATACTACTCATTCTTATGTTTTTGAGACTAAAACGTCCATCAAAAAAGCAGAATATGCAACTATTTCTATATAATGGATCTACATAGACCGATGGAAATGATTGCTCCTCACGGCAGCCAAAAATCTCTTGTTGACCATGCCCGTTTACGAAACTATGTTATTAATTAAACTGGAATGAGAATCGCAACCTATTACTGCAAAGGCATGTTAACTGCTCCGGCTCTGTTCATTCGAAATTGCAGTGACGAAGATATTATGTACTATGTTTACATGCAATTGTCGTTAAGCGTAGATTAAAATATAACTTAGAGTTAGACGTTTCAGATGTTTGCAGAATTGGTACGTTTCACGTATTGCTATGAAATATATGCACTGAAGAACACGCTCTCTCTGAAATGCACTATAGACATGTGACAGTAGATTGTGAAC
>JAECUM010076632.1:0-10837 GCA_016617855.1 Megalonaias nervosa
AGCAAATGCAAAGTTCCCTTTGCATTCATTCATTTTTGACAAAATATTATGGACACAACATGGCAGCAGTAAAATAAATTCCCACTGATGCCATTATGTTATTGTGTGCCTTAGTTGAATCCTTCTAGCCAATGCATGATATGTTGTTCGTAAAAATTTAATGTGATAACAAAATGTCAGAAGATCTCATTATAAAACTTCATCTTCTGATATATATTCAGCTGAGAATGGGAGATGAAACAATCCATACATACTACTACTACTGCTGAAAAGTCCATGGTATTCACCATAAAAACTGTGAAGACGATGACTGAACATACCTGACAGTATTACTCTAATTTGATGAAAAATAATTTCCTATTTTTATTCCATTATAATATGCAAGGACCAATCACTTACTACAGCAACATCAACAACCACAATGATTTTGATAACACAAATGATGATGATGATCATGATGATGATGATGATAACAATGATGAAAACTGCAGTGAATTGGAATCATCAGCTGTGACCATAGGTTTGTATCCTACTGTAGAAACACCTCATAGGCATAGATCTCTAATCAACCTCATAGGCATAGATCTCTAATCAACCTCATAGGCATAGATCTCTACTCAACCTCATAGACATAGATCTCTAATCAAAAATTAAAGTTCTAAATTTGATATTTTCATTTCTTTACTTTCTCTCTTTTGTAATTGTTTTTCTTCATTTTATCTTGAAAACTTAAATAATGAGACAACTACATGTCTGTATTTAACATCAAGTCATTGAAATGTCTTTCAGTTTTAGGAATCCAAATGTCAAGATGTGTCATGAAGTTTTACAATTTACGAGCATTGTAGTCTCCTAGTTTTAGAATAAAACAGCAGTGCATGTTTTGTTGAACACTGATAGTTGTCAAGCCTTTTGCATAATCTCTCACTGAATGTAGAACTAAGTGGTAGAAGTGGCAACCATATGGAATGTGATCTGTAATGGATAAACAACCAAAATATATCAGTAGTTGAAAATCCAACTGATACTGCTGGACAAATATATGGAATAGGATCTCTCTCATGGATAAATGACCAGAAAATAGTAGAAAATCCAACTGATAGTAGTGCCGTGTAACCATATGCAATGGAACATCTCATTCTCCATACAATTGTAAACAATCCAACTTGTACTAGTACTATATTGCAACCTGCTTGCCAAATAATTTTATTTATATTTGTATCAGTCCAAATAGAATGACTAAATCATCTTGGAACAAGGTGCCCAAGTGAGCTTGACATCACTCACCTAGGTGACTGACAGATATAAACCTGTGAAAGCAAATTCAAATATGTAGTGAAATTGTGGAGTGGAAATAATGTTTTGAACACATAGTCATCACAACGTTTATTAGACATAACACAAAATGACTGTTTCCAGTTTCATGTTAAAGAAATAACTGGATTGGTTCTTTAGAATAACTTTTTATAAACCTGCATATTGCACTCAATTTACATAAGGTCTCACTAGATAGTTTCGTATTTTGACACCTCCCTAATTTTTAAGGTAGAAGGCATGAACCTAATTATCATAAGCCTAGCATTTATAAATTCACACAGAAGCTAAATCTGTAATGTGGTTTAGATTTACTTTGAGTTAGGCTTGAAAATGGATTGGCCTGTTTGGTGACTGCCTGTCAGTTAGACTAGCATTGGAGATCAAATGCGTAACTTGGGGTGCAAATGAATAGTTGACTTGGCTTACGTATTTATGCATGTCTGCTGAAGGTAAATATCTAAAAATCGAGATGGTTGAGGAGTGATGAATAGTATGCTAATTTGTTATAGTACTAGTGAACTTTATTCATGCATAAGGCACATACTGATTCTTTTAGCCGCCTTGTCACAGGAAAATAGTCAAAATAGCTCTCTGCTGTCAAAAATGAATATAAGAAAGAGGGGTTGGTGGCAATGTTGGTTCAGTATAAAAGCCACCAGTTGTATAAGAAATTAACCTGATTGCGACAGACAAACTCTCACATGCATGCTTTCTACAAAAATCATTAGTTTGTTTTTATTTGTATCTTCAGTGTAAAATTATTCTCATTTTTCTGCAATAGGTCATTGTTGGATGAAAATTCACCAGATAAACTGTCCAGTGAGACCTTAAGAACCGGTGTCATTTTTTCAGTCTTGTCAAATGTGATTCACTGTGCCATAAATCATTTCCTTATTACCTCCATGTCTTGAATCTGACATAGCTGGGTATTCCAAACATCCACTTCCTATAGATTTGATAGCAGTTAATCATAGTAGAAGAAGGGAGTTAACTCAACACTATTAGAGTTACCAGGTATTGCTTCTGATCCATTCTTCTAATGAACAACAAAATCCATATAAGTTTCATGCAAGGTGGTTTAATTGAAGTATCTCACATACTTATTTAGTTTATCAATATTTTCAGTACATACATTGTATATTTTCCTAATTTAATGATTTTATATACATGTCTACTCATGATGTAATGTTTCAATCCATAGATTTCATCTTATTTACAGAAATTTAAGTTATAATGACCTATATATATAAGAAGTTCATGGTTTTATTTTCTTGTAGACCTCAAGGTGTATGGGAGCTCACCTGCCGAAGTGATATTGCTAGCCAGGACAACATCAAGGATTTCCTTGGGAGCCAGCCGCACCAATTGTTGTGGAGCTTTCACAGGAGCAGATGTATCTGCATCAGCTTCATTGGAGTTTTGGTGAGTCATGTGAAATGGATGTCCCTTATGACATTGTGTTTTTTCTCCTCCCCTTTTTTACTTTGCATGATTTTCTGTTTGCTTTAGATTTGATTCTATGCAGGTTACAATCACTAGCAAAACAAACATCTCTAAATAGCAACAGCTTCAGCAACAATATGTGCTGGCCAGTGTGAAAATAATGCAAATGGGACCTTCTTAGTGTTCTTAAAATACATTATCCATACATATTGTCTTATCAATAGATGGGATGAATCTGGGTATAGAATTTCACTGTTTAAATTTCCCAAATGGTGTGGTTCAGTTTACAAAGATTGGTCCATACAGTTTATGTTACCTAAAGAGTTGCCTCCCTTACAGTCTGAATCAGATTTCTCTGTTTTAGTATAGATCTGACCTTCTTCATGAAATCAGTGAGAGAGTTCTGGTCAGTTTATATGTGCTGTGCATTGTTCCTATTTTGTTAAGTACTTAGCATGCACATTTTGCAGTTATTTTACAAGAGAATTAGCTTGGCTTTTTACATCTTTTATTTGCTACATTTTGAGATTTCATAAATAGTACTATTTTTGCTGTGAGATATCACAGATATCACCAGGCACTAACACTACAGGATATATTAGCTATGAAAAATGATGATGACATTGACTTGTTATTAGGAAATTGTTGGTTTAAGTGTGGAAAGTAAAATGAAAGTATGAAGGTGTCTCATAGCTGTTGCTCTATGTCATGGCTCTCAATCATCGACAACTGCCATACAACATAGGAAACAGATGATTGTGAATTTTACACATGTTGAGGTTGCGTTTTATTCAGAATTGCCCAAAGTTTTGAAACTCAAAAGCGTTTCCCCTAATCTGACTGTCATATAAATTCTTAAGGTCTCACTGGATAGTTTCGTATTTTGACACCTCCCTAATTTTTAAGATAAAAGGCATGAACCTAATTATCATAAGCCTAGCATTTATAAATTCACACAGAAGCTAAATCTGTAATGTGGTTTAGATTTACTTTGAGTTAGGCTTGAAAATGGGTTGGCTTGTTTGGTGACTGCCTGTCACAGACTAGCATTGGAGATCAAATGCGTAACTTTGGCTGCAAATGAATATCCGACTTGGCTTACGTATTTATGTATGTCTGCTACAGAGGCAAGTATCTAAAAATCGAGATGGTTGAGGGGTGATGAATAGTATGCTAATTTGTTATAGTACTAGTGAACTTTATTCATGCATAAGGCACATACTGATTCTTTTAGCCGCCTTGTCACAGGAAAATAGTCAAAATAGCTCTTTGCTGTCAAAAATGAATATAAGAAAGAGGGGTTGGTGGCAGTGTTGGTTCAGTATAAAAGCCACCAGTTGTATAAGGAATTAACCTGATTGCGACAGACAAAATCTCACATGCATGCTTTCTACAAAAATCATTAGTTTGTTTTTTTGTATCTTCAGTGTAAAATTATTCTCATTTTTCTGCAATAGGTCATTGTTGGATGAAAATTCACCAGATAAACTGTCCAGTGAGACTTTAAGTGAATCATGGTTGCAAGACCCAATTGTATTCTTGTTTGAGAATAAAATCTCAGTATCACTCAAAAACATAATGCTTTATGACAGTTCGATACACATATACATTCTTTGTATAATTAAATTAAATGACAAACAATAATGAGTATACCTGTGATGGTAACAAACCATTGGTGACAGATGGATAACAGATTCAGGGCCATACGATAAACTCACTTGGTCTTGTGATACAAATATAACTAAATTCTATTTTAATAATATACGTAAATTCTGGTAAACAAAAATAGCTGAAGTTGATTATACAAATATAACATGTTCTATTATACAATCACTTCTATTGTTTATTATGCAAATATACGTTATAATCTATTATACAAATACACCTATTTTCAAGTATTATACATAAAGTCTATTGTACAAATATACCTACTGTTTATTATGCAAATATACCTATTGTTTATTAAACCTTATGCTATTGTACAAATATACCTAAAGTCTGTTTTACAAATACACTTATAGTCTATTGTACAAATGTAACTACTGTATATAAATAAATAAGGGAGAAAGCCCTGACAAGATAATCTGGAGTGGAGCCCCTAAGGCAGTCTGATGTCATTATATACATCTTGCTGATAACTCCAGCACTTGTGCATGTTTCAAACTGTATTGATTTCCACATTCCATTGGACTAAACCCACACTGCTGAGAGAAGGTCCTGATACTTGGACAACCATATTAATCTGCTGATGCATGCGCCCTGGAGAAGTCACTCCAGCCTCATTTCAGAGCACTGACACAACACTGGAGGCAGCAGTTAACAGTTATAGCCAGAACTCAATTGGCATAGAGAATGGACATGAGGGAAGAGTTCATCGCATTTCAATGGACAGCTTCTGCCAGCCACAAAGCTGGACAGTCCCTAGGCAATATGGTGTTGTCCCACCATAACCCAACAGCTTCAATGAGAGATTGGAGCATAGAGACTATTCTAGACAATCAGACTGAAATCATTGCACCAGGCAAGACAAAGATGAATAAAAAAAAAAGAAGGAACCAGCCCTAAGATTAGGATGCTGGAATGACAGAGACATGACAGCTGGGCCGTCGGAAGACCTTCAATGGATCAATGACACACGTAAAACTGCCGTGATCATGTTGAGTTGAAAAGACTTAACAATGACATTGCAACTATTCAAGAAACATGCCTCACATTGCCTGAAACACTTAGAGATAAAGACTACACCTTCTGGCAAAGAAAAAGTTCAGATCACTCAAGAGAATACGGAGTAGGATTTGCAGTGAAAAACACACTTATGGGGATGATAAGTCTATACACAAGCAGTTCAGACACCCATAAACAATATAAGTAGGCATGACCCAATACTTCTCTTGTCCTCCAAAATAAAGGACCAGTTTTATAATTTCTTTTTTTGTTGCTGTAGGGTTTAACGCCATTTTTCAGCACAAGATTGGCTATATATGGTGGCCAGTATAAATGATGGAGGAAGAACCCGGGAAAACCCTGGAAAGAACCACCGACCCACGAAAAGCTACTGGCAAACTTTCTCACATACCCACATTGGCCGAATCCGAAACTCTAACCCATGCAGATAGAGGTGAGATGGCAGTGATCCATGACGGTGAGCACTTTAGACCACTCGGCCACCCATTCTATGATGAAATCGAGGCCACCATCAATGAAATCCCAAAACATGAACACCTGTAGAGATCCTCCCATGATTTTACATGGGGTATCCCCCAAGTCTCAAAAATAATAGGGTTGCAGAGCAAAAATGAGGGGAAGGAGGAAACTACCACAGTTCAATGTTTACATAACACTTTAATATCCATCTCTCGTTCTACCTGATCCATTCTGTAAGGTCCCTACTGAAATAAACTTGTTTAAAAAAATGTTGCCTCTAGTTGTATAAGCATTAATCTGTACATTGTTTCTCAACTTAATTGGTTCCTTGTCCGTGTATGAATATTGTTCTGTACTGAGAACCCCCTCTGACAGCTCACAGGTGTTGTGTTTTGGATTCTGCTTTAAAAAAAGATTTTTCACTAACATATGCTCTGCCAAATTTAACTTCCTTGAATTAGCACTCTGCTGACTACTAAAGTACTATGCTAGATTAACTATTCCATATGCTAGATTAACTATTCCATAATGCTGTACAGTATTAGGATTTTGTAAGCCCATCAATGCCAGTCTACTTGTTCAAACGGAGATATTTGGGTCATATAAATACATTTACTTTTTCATTTCAGTTTTAGATTCTCATTTATTAGATTCATCCTAGCATTTTTGCCTGGGCTATATGGATTTGTTGCACATGATCCAGCTGGGCTAGATTGTGATGAGAAAAGAAAAGAAACATGCACTCTACTTTGAAATTTTCTGTTATTTAATTTGGCTTGTTTGTCTGCCTTTTCTAAGATTTTGAAAACCAGCTGAACTGAGGGGTTAACTGGCATGCAATCTGTTTTTGTCCATTTCGCATGTATATTGGATTCATATTTAGTGCTATTTTTAGGTGCAAAATCACTCACTGGTATCTCCATGAACACATTCCCAGCTCATATAAGTTGACATACTTACTAACTTTAATTTAAATTATCTTCATTGCTATGATCAGCCAGTATTTGACAAACTCCTCATCTAAAGCTTAACAAAGGTGGGAATCGGCCATTTTAGGTCTGCTCAATAGCCTGTATTATGAACATGCAGTTGTAAAACTTCCTTTATGCTAGGTTCAACCTACGACACAATGCTTGTTCCAGACGCCAATGTGCCAATCAATTTAGTTTAACAATTTAGTTTAGTTTGCATGTCAAAGCGAAGAAACCAGATGTGTAAACATAAAATACATTTTGCAACAAGTTCTACAATATTTCTACCATTTCTAGAAAGGGTGAACGGCTGTATAAATGTATATCCCAAGAAGAGAACATTTATATATGCTTGACTTGAAATTAATTTGCGGGAGTTCTTGCACATCATTGCTTTCCAAGCACGCTAATTCGTACAAATTCTGCATGAATCATGCGATCATGCACCCTGAGAACATACCTGCACATGTACCTGTTATGAGATTTTAATGCAAGATTACGTGCAGGTCATGACTTAAGCCCAACTTATCTAGGACATCATGTAATGGTACATGTACTGGGAAGATGATCAAATATGGGCAGAGACTACTTGAACTTTGCTCCTACCATGATATGATCATTACCAGGTGCACCAGTCTGACTAGCATCCTCATCACTTGCAGCTACCACAGAAATGACTTCAGCATGGATCATTCCTTGGTATGCAGGAAGGTCACATTTCAAAGAAATTGCACTATTTGAAACATAAGGGAATCACTGCATCAATGTCATCACCAAAGCTGATGAATGGAAGTCACAACTGTACAATGATAACCTGAAACAGGATGTCTGTTCCAGCATCCCTGGCATGAGTGCCCAGCAAAAATGGGAGCTACTGAAGAATGTTATCTACAGCATAGCCATATCAGTTTTTAGCCAAAGGCTGAAGAAGTCCAATGATTGATTGGAAGCAAGATGAATTTGAAATAATATCAGTCACTGAGGCCAAATGTATTACTTGACAAGCAATGAGAACTGCCAGAAGCAATGCTCAACACACTTCAAGACACTGTTCCAATGACTATTGACTACAACTATGACAGCACATCCAGCTACAGGCAACATCAAATGCATGTACAATTGGATCAAGAAAGCAACAGGTCCTTAATTATCAATGACAGCCCCTTCTAAAATCAGTTACAGTGGAAACCATAAATGATTCTGACAAGCAAATGGAATGTTGGGAAAAACATTACTCAGAGCTGTACTTCCAGGAAAACATGAAAGATACAGCCCTCAATGCCAGCAAGAGCCTACCTACCTTAGCCAAATTTGATGATGAACAATCTGTTGATGAATTCTGTAAGGACATAAATAGCCTAGAGAATGGAAAGTCTCCTGGAAAAGATGGCACACCAGAAGCCATCAAGTGTGAGAAATCTATCCCACTCAAATACCTCCATGAGCATCTTTGTCTATGCTTGAAAGAGGATGAAGAACCAAAAGATATGAGAGACACTAACATCATGTCTCATTATAAAACTCTAGGGCAACAGGAGTTACTGAAATAACTATCAGAGCATCTCCCAGTTAAGCAACAGAAGTTTTCAACCTTGTCAGCAGAGGCTTATTGTTTAAGCTACTAGAAAAGATTGGGTGTCCTAATGCTCCTCAGCATGATCCAGTCACCATGAAAACATGAGAGTTAGATGCTTTTGAAATATGTAGTGTATCAGGTCCTTGTCTCTCTCAAAGGACTGATCTATGAGAGTGGCTGTAAAATTTTTTAATGGTTGCCAGTAGATGGAAGCTTGTTCTTAGTGATGAAAACCAGTTGTGTCATTAAAACTGTGAACCTTAAGAATGAATCTGTAGGTAGTTCAGGCCAACAGCCAGAGCATGTAGCTTACTCTTGATGGTAAAGCCAAGTTATCAGAAAACATGCCTTATATGATAATTTCATACTTTATACTTTAAAAGTGGATCTCTGTCAAGCTGATGTGATGCTTTTAACAACTGAAAACTTTTGAGTTTTGTCTGCACATGGCCTGCTGAAAAAGATGCATGCATGAAGAAGAAGTTTTCCAGACATGGGCGAAAAAATTAGCAACCACAGCTGCTTTAGAAGCTTGGAGGTCACTAGGAGATTCCTTGGCACATCTGTTGTGAAACTGAACAGATCGGTGACCCATAAACTTGTCCCATTCCACCTTGTTTCCAAAGGTAACTGACCACTTCTGAATTCAGTGCATGGAACCATTATTATGGGTGTGTCAGACCTGTTTAAGAACTAAAGGAATGCTGGAAGGTTGGCAGCCTGACTTGACCAGTGCTGAGAATAAAATGATATTAACTGAATATATATATATATATATATATATATATATATATATATATATAAAGTGTTAACTGAACCTCTCTCTCTCTCTCTCTCTATATATATATATATATATATATACAGTATATATATTGTAACGGCCAAGCTAGGTCCTGATAATACTACATAGGAGTACGACACCAGGGATGAGTATGCTTCTTGTCAGCTGACTAAGGAGTGGAGAATGGAGTGAACTCGAACTCTTGATTTCTTTTCAACCATAACACAACATGACTCATTTATTTAGAAACATTGAATAAAGTCAGTTCATAACCATGACAGTCTTGTTGTTTTGTGCACTAAGCCAAAATACTATCAGTCTTGAGGTACAGTATATGATAATTTCACAGGGTACACATTAGCACTATATTATTAATTCATTATATTATTACTTCTTTTGATGAATGAAAATTATATAAGAGTTACCATACTTGGATTTAACTGCAATGAAATTTACTACAGAAGAGAAAATATGACTTGATTGTAATATATGAAATGTAAAATCTGCAAGGAAAAACACTTGCTTGACTTCACACTTCAACTATAGCATAATTCTTACTTGAAGTGAATTGATATAGATGAAAGTAAATTGGCTGTCAAGTCAGTGAGGAAAACACTCACAATGACTTAGACAACTAGTAAATTATAACATAGAAATTTAAATAAATTATGTTTTTATAGATTGCTAGATTAATCAAGTATTGTTGAATTGAATTTTGAATGTCAAGTCGGTGAGGAAAACACTCACAATGACTTAAACATTCTATTTCTCTAAGAACTTTGTTGGACCTATAATTTAAGAAAAGGAATTATATCTTTGTAACGTAGAGCAACTTCTCTGTATGTCTTTAGCTTCACAAAACTAATTAAATAAAGACAAAAGAATTAAGAAATAAATAAAAGCATTGGTCTGTGAGGACAACACTCACTTCACCATATAACTGAGGTGCAAATAACAAATGATATAACAATATCTAATTTGCTTATAAAAATAAATTAGAAGTGACAAGAATGCATATAATTTGGAAGAGAGAAAGGAATTAAAACTAAAAAAAATAAATTCCTTAAATAAATATTGCTTTGTGCTTAAATAAACTTTCACAAAAAATTTACTGTCCAAAATATTGCTTAAAGTTACATAACTTTATAATAAACTAAACAAAAAAAATCAAAAAAAAAAAATCACAATAACTGTGATGTGCCTAGTTTGATTGCTGCTAGCTGACTGAACTTCTACAAGCAGCCCACAAAGCCTTATATACTCCTGACAAAACCCCCAGTTCTAACAAAATCCACAAAACCCACAGCGCCCACAAAACCCACAGTTCTAACAAAACCTACAAAACCCACAGCGCCCACAAAACCCACAATTTTTGCGGGTGTATTCAAACAGGCATGAGCTAGTATTGCATGTGTTTATTTAGTCAATCTTCACAATGATCATTCATAGAAATTACCAATTTGATATTTTACACATTGTTACATTGCGATTGTATTGCCCCAAGAAAAGAAAAAAAATCAGTTTTGTAATTAGCAGCACATACCGTGTTATGTTGTTGCTGATAGCAATGGTTTGGAAACTGTTATGCGCTGTTACAATATTACC
>JAECUM010076636.1:0-19101 GCA_016617855.1 Megalonaias nervosa
TATTAAATGTCACAAGTGTGGATCAAAATGAAGTTGTTGTTTTTCAGGATAAACAAGGACGATTAAAGACGAGTAATGTACAACTGTCAAATGTACTTGTACGAATTCCCACCGCGGTTGTTAACAATATTGTTACTTTTACTAATCAAGGTAAGATACAAGATTCCGGTAACTCGATTAACGATTATGTCAAAAAAGCTGGTGATTCATTCACGGGTTACATTATTATGAATCAAAATAAAATTATAGACCTTGGAAACCCAGCCTCAGATACAGACGCCGCAACAAAAAAATATGTCGATGATCAAGAATCTAAGTACGTATTGGCCAACGGTGGCATAATGCGTGCATTTCTCAACATGAACAATAACGGCATTAATAATCTTAGAACACCGGAATATGATTTTGATGCTGCAACAAACAAGTATGTTGATGATAAGGAAATTCCTATTTCAACATCATTAAAAACAATCGGTGATGAAATGACTACACTTAGTGCTACTTTTTCTAGACACGTAGAAACGTTTTTAAATTTTCGTAGAAACATAAACAAACCCTTTAAAGAATTTTTTGGGGAACAACCAACCGTTGACATAAAACTAGCCGACGTTAACACGAAACTCAACGACATTGTCAGTGGAATACCTAATATTGTTCAAAAAACTAATCTAATTAAAATTCCACACAGACAAATTAAAAATATCGTGTACACAGTAGCATCAGGATTAGCAACATGGTCACAGCAAAATAACACTATCAAACATACCGCAGAAGTTACTGGTGTGTATAGACTGTCTATCTTCAGCTCTGCAAAATTTAAAATTTATACTACAACATTTCCATGGCGTCATTCAACCGATGCTTTCGCTGGAGTTGTATCTATAGTGTTAAATAAAGATGCTGAAGAAATATTTTTACTGGAAGCAGATGATCAAACAATAACCGCAACGTCTTACTGGTGGTGTTTGGAATTTGTAGCTGAAACACCACAAATAATTACTTAATCAAACCTAGGGACCAGCATTGTTGTAAACTAATATTATATAATGAAAAAATATATATTTTATTTCAATCACATTTCAAAAGAAATTCCAAAACAAGATGTTGATGCGCTAATGCAATATTACAAATTTTATCATAAAAAACTTTGGTGCGTGAAAAAATGTTATAAATATTATAACAAAATACTTCGAGTAATATCATATTTACCGTTGTTATTGACCGGATCTGGTATAATTTCGAGTGGTGCATCATTAAACCCGTTTTTGTTAATAATATCGGGCATTGGTGTTTCTCTTCCAACAGCGTGTAAAAAGATAGAACCTCGACTCGCGACTAAAAAAAATAGTTGCCAAACGGCTAGTATCACCTATAAAAAATTACTTGATCAGATACGATCTTACTTGCGGGGTATAAAATATGATATGGACGATTTGATACGTGAGTTTCGTATTATAGACAGTATGTTAACAGATATTCTACCAATGAGAGTTAGTAGGTATGAAAAAGATTATCAAAAAAAGTATGATAATGATAGGGTATGAAATATTATCTAAACAATAAAAAATAATATATGAAAATCGTCACTTACCCGATTTGGCCCGGTGAAGATGTCGTCTTTCTTGAAAGTGCTTATAACTGCCTTATATACTTGCGTGGACGTTTTCTGGAATGTTCTGAAAAAAATTATATGTTTTATCTTGCTGACACATCTCAACGTTTTACATGTTTTATGTTTTGCGTGACGTTGTTTGTATGACTAAGGCTTGGTTGATGCAGAGTATTGATTTTCAGACTGCTTACATGAGACAACATCTAAGGCTTGGCTGAGGCAACATCTGTTACAATCAGATAACAGAATAACTGTGTTTTTCCCCAATTTTATTGGGCTGTGAAAGGGATTGTAGTAGATAGGAAGGCTGGGGATGGGCACATTTAATCTCAAAATATATTTGGGTGGAATTTTAGGTCCCGAGAGAGTAAATTTATATTTGTTTGGAGGGTGGGGAGGGGGTGGAAAGAGGTCTTTGGGCTAGAATCTGCCTTTTCCCTTACTACTGCAATATGACCGAATCATATTCTTCAAAGTTTGATGTAGTTTATCTAAAGCTCCTTCACATGCAGGGTGATACGCAGAAGACTTAAACTGTTGGGTGCCTAATTCATGCATAAATTCCTAGAAAATTCCAGACATAACATTTTACCCTTGATGACACTAGTCAGTTTTGGAAGGGCCAAAAAGTGTAAAATAAACTTTATCAAAGCTTTAATTATTGTTTTAGTTTTAATATTCCTTAAAGAAATTGGCTCTGGAAATCTTGTGAACGCGGAGAGTATAGTCAACAAATATTGGTCGCCTAACTTGGTCTTAGGTAAGGGACTGTCACGGTCTACCATTATTCTGCTGAATGGTTCGTCAAATGCAGAAACTGGTTTCAGATGAGACTTGTGTATCCTTTGATTGGATTTTCCTACCATTTGACAAGAATGACAAGATCTACTGCATTTAAAAAGATAAAAATTAGAATAAAGAGAATGAACAAGTAAAAGAGGATCACTGTGATCAATACCTTTTCATTAATCCATACCAGGAGCAAAAGCTACGTCATCTAAAGCCTGACCAATAAATGTGTTAGCTAAAAGAATATTTTCCTGATTAACATACCTCTCAAAAGCAATTTTTGCCATAGCTCTAGTAACAGCACAAACTGGGTGGTAATCGGGGATTTCATTTTCAATCGGATGAAAATTTTGATCCAAAGAAGGCTCGTCAGTTACAAGTGGATTAACCATAATCTTATCTCCAGCTAGGTCATTGCCTAGTAATAAATGAATACCCTAAATAGGTAAAGAAGTCACTTTTTTGTCTGTTACGGGTCCTGATACTATGTCTGATGACAAATTTACACAATGGAGAGGAATTAGCAAAGCCGCAATTAATTCCCTGAATAAGAACACATTCACTACAAGACGACGTCTCAGATAAAGGCAAAGTACCTGAGAATAAAGACTCTGAGAAGCTCCCGTATCTATTAATATTTTAACAGTAATAAGATTGGCAGAATGACCAACAAATGATACAGAAGCTTTCGATATGAATGGTGTATAACTCTACATAATATAATCAGACTGGGGTTTTGCTTGACCCAAAAAACGTATCGCTTACTATGCATGATCCTGACTTTGACCTCTTAGAAATAAGAGCATTTCGAATAGCTCTGTCTTGATTCTGTTGCTTATTTTTTCAATCTGTTAACAACCAGAAATAGCATGCCCTTTCTTCTTGCAATAGGCGCACGTAGGAAGAGATAAGTATTTCTGATCAGTCTTATCAGAAGTTTTTTACCTAAAAGTTGTACCAGACTGAGATTTGGAAGTACTCGTATGAGTCTGAGATGGGTTTTTAACCAAATATGCTGCTAAGTTTGTGAGTCAAGGAATAATCGTCAGCAGTACAAGCAGCATCTTCCAAAGTTTCGACCTTTTTCTCATCAGGATAGGTCTTGATATTACTATAGATGGAATTCTTGAACTTTTCAACTAATGTGAGTTGTCTGGGGTTATTGCAATCTTGACCAACCTTCCTGGCTGACCACCAATTTTTAAATAGTGGTTCTTTTTTCCTTGTAATACGACATGGGTCTGTCTAGTTTCTTTTCTACGGTTCCTTAATCTCTGTCAATATGCCTCAAGTAAGAAATCATAACCATTCAAGATACGTTTCTTAGCCACATCACAATTAGCACTTTGTTGTATCAACATGAAGTGTAGATTCACGAGGTTTGGCAATAACTACGCTTTGTAGTCCAATGCTCTCTTAGCCATTGCACATTTTCAGCAATTTTCTCAAAATGAGAAAAGTCTTTTACTTCTTTTTCTTTAAAAAGGGGTACTAGCCTAATATTTCTTGCAACATCCAAATCTGAACTTGTGTGTAAAGCGGAATAGTGCTTTCTACCTAACAGTTCTAATTCTTTTAATCTGAATTGCTTATCTCTCTCTCTCTCTCTCTCTCTCTCTCTCTCTCTCTCTCTCTCTCTCTCTCTCTCTCTCTCTCTCTCTCTCTCTCTCTCTCTCTCTCTCCTTTGCATCTCCTTGAATTTGCATTTGCTGCAGCTCCATTTCCCTGTCGTCTCTGTATTTTTAAGTTTGGATTTCCATCATTTCCTCCTGAAGTTGAAGCTTTCTTAACTCTATTTCCATCTGGAACTGCAATTCTTTTAATTTTAAATCTTAACCAAATGCAAACTCATTATCAAAACCCAAAGCACTTCCATCCAAAAATGTTTTGGATTATTATTCGAATATTGCCACATCATTACTGTATTACAGTTTGAACAATGATTATTCTGTCGCTGTTTCAGCGTCATGATAAATTCAATATCAGCATCAAATTCACGTTTATTTTTTTTTTTTTTGTTTGTCAGATTGCTGATAACCAACTAATTTTTTCTTGACAACATCTTTAATGTTTATATCAGTTATTTCCTAGGTCATCACGCGATCTATTACAATTCTCTTCAGCTGAGATATATTTCTGACTCTCGACACCGCTAGATAAACTAAATTTGACCATTCGATCCGATCATCGACAATCCAGATATTTATATCAGAAATAGTTAAACCCTCTGACGAGTGAATTGTACAGGGTAACCTAACGTCCATGGTGACTTATCCATCTTCAACGCGTTTTCAACTGCGCTAACATCAAGAACAATATCATTAAGAACGAGTTTTTATTTCTCATTCGTTCCTGGAATATCAACTTTTATATTCTCTTTTCGTGTATCTGCTAAGCGATAACAATGAGGAACAGGCAAATCCGAAAAATTTTCTTTGTGTAACAGGAATAATTTCTCCTGAAGTGTATCACGAACAATTTTTCGACTTGCGACTATCAAATCAGTAGGCTTCCATAGATTCCAAAAATCATTCATTGGAGTTTCTGAAATTATTTCACGCATTATCTTACATTGAATTATATCTGGCTGCAGTCTGACCAATCTTTTAAATTCTTTCAGCGCTTCATCAATAGCTTTATAATCATCAGTTATCTCCTCATAATAATCTACGAATTTTTTCAGCCATTCGTGTGGAAATAATCCAACAAAAGGTGGAGGTTGACCATGATCACCACACAGGATCATCGCAGTATTTCTCGTTAAAAACCAATCGAGAAATATTTTTAATGCCTCCAACGATACCGTACAGATCTCATCCCAAATAATAATCTTAGGAATATGTATCTCACCCATATATATATATATATATATATATATATATATATATATATATATATATATATATATATATATATATATATATATATATATACTATATATATATATATATATATATATATATAATGATTTAAGCAAAGAATAAATCCAAGTGGCTCATGATCGGTTCTTTACTTTCTTACGGTAGGATCGTACAAAAGTAACAAAAGAAAAGAGTGAAGCCAACAAGCTTTGTATATTTTAACAAAATAATTTATTTCTCTAGAAAACAATGTAAAAATTGGAAATAGGACTTACGGTTTGTGAATATAATCCAAAATTTAATCCTAAGATTGAAAAATATAAGTCATATCACTAAACAGTTCTAATTGAATCCAGGATCGAATCTCGATGACGTTCCAATATGGAGGCGATGACGTCAGATAAGGTCGTTGTACCGGTGGCAACAGATCCTCGATTGAATCACAGTTTATAATTTTCTATTTAGAATTCCAGAATAAATTTCCACTGAATATCTTTCTCATAGAACTTTTATAAATTTGAAGCACTTCTATAGATTTCTAGAGAATGAATTATTAAATTCCAAAAAATAGATGAACTTCAAAACAATCTAGCTTCAACAAGAAAACACCTTGAGCTCTAAGGTGTAAAAATTACGACTGAACTAATCTACTACCAATTGGCTGTTTTAAGCCTCGATTTTAGATCACATGGTAGCTCACGTGACAGGCGACGTGACCGCTAATTTGAACAGCGCAATAAAAAAAAATGCCATTTATCACGTATACAAGAATAGCCCTATCTGAAAATCAAATTCTCACACTGGAAATAAAAAAAAGAAAGGCTGTTAGAATTCAGCTTGCACGTGGGCCGAAAATGACCTTAGTAATAGCCACTCGTATTCACCCGATGTTTACAAGATCTACGAACCAAGATGACCTAAAAGTAGTGCTTAAGCAACTGTTACCTTCTAATCGGGCAAAGCCATTTTACCGGAAAGGGACTAAAATCCAATGAAAATTATCATTACAATAAAATGTAATGAAACAAAATTAAAATAAAAAAGAATTTAAAACTAACACAGAAGTAATTAAATTACATATACGTAACACTTGTCCCATAAAGAAAAAGAAAGATTTATGTAATAAAGCTTTCCTTTTGCCATATGTAAATTATACATGAGGTAAAGTAAAATTACTTAAGAAAACTCTTATGAATTATACAAAGTGTACATGAAATATTATCTTATACACGGGAAAGTGCATCTGCAATCAAATTGTCTCTTCCTTTGATGTGCCTGATGTCAAGATTATATTCTTGCAAAAACTAACTTCACCTTAATTACCGTTGATTTTTATTTTTCATCTTGTCGATGAAAGTAAGGGGTTTGTGATCACTAAACACAACAACTGGAGAAGGGGCTGAACTAATGTAAACTTCAAAATGCTGTAACGCCAATATCAGATTCCCACACTGGAAAATAAATTTAAAAATAAAACTATTTACAACACACTAACACGTGGGTTGAACATGATCTTGGTAATGAACAATCATTTTCACTCAATGTTTTCAAAATCGGAACAAGATTAAGAACTAGGTTATCTAAAAATATAATGTAGGAAACGAACTGCGTTGTTATTAGGTCAAAAGAATTGAACTAAATTTACTGGGAAAAATATCAAATCCAGTAAAAATATTATCCTTACAAAAAAAATGTAATGAAATAAAAATAAAGTAAAAGAGAATTTAAACCTAGCACACAAGTAATTTAATTCCATATACGTAACACTTCCCCCCATAAAGAAAAAGAAAGATTTATATAATAAATCTTTCTATTTACCATATGTAAATTATATATGAGGTAAAACAAAATTACATAAGAAAACTCTTATGAATTATACAAAGTGTACATGAAATAATATTTCTATACACAGGAAAGTACATCTGCAATTAAATTATCTTTTCCCTTGATGTGCCTGATGTCAAAATTATATTCTTGCAAAAACAAACTCCACCTTAATAATCTTTGAGTTTTATTTTTCATCTTGTCGATGCAAGTAAGGGGGTTGTGATCACTAAACACAGCAAATGGAGAAGGAGCTGAACTAAAGTAAACTTCAAAATGCTGTATTGCCAATATTAAAGCCAAACATTCCTTCTCGATTGTTGAGTAATTTGTTTGGTGCTTATTTAATTTCTTAGAAAAATAGCACACTGGGAGATCAACACCATTTCTATCTTCTTGAATCAATACTGCTCCAACCCCAACATCACTTGCATCAACAGATAATTTAAAAGATTCATTGAAATTTGGAGCTGTGACAACCGGCGCACTTTTGAGTATAGATTTTAACCTATCAAAAGCCTTCTGACATTTTTCAGTCCAAAGAAACTTGTTTTTCTTACTTAACAAGTTTGTCAGAGGTTCAGCAATATTAGAAAAATTGGAACAAAACTTTCGACAGCAGTCGGCCACACCCAAAATCTAATCAGTTGCTTTTTACTGACAGGCACAGGGAAATCAGAGATAGCCTTGACCTTAACATCTATAGGTTTAACTTGACTATGTCCCACAATATGTCCAAGAAAAGTTACACTAGCACGGCAAAATTCACTTTTAGATAAATTGATTGTCAAATTTGCATCAGTGAGTCTATCGAAGAACTTCCGAATCGTGGCAAGATGTTCTTTCCAGGTGTCATTGTAGATGATGACGTCATCAATGTAAGCATCACAATTATCTAGACCAGAGGTAATCATATTCATCAAGCGTTGAAAAGTACTTGGGGAACCCTTCATCCCGAATGACATTACTTTATATTATTAGATTCCATCTGGAGTCACAAATGTCGAAATTTCCTTTGCCCTTTCCGTTAGTGGAATTTGCCAAAATCCTTTCAGAAGGTCAAATTTGGTGACGTACTTGGCATTTCCAATTTTATCAATGCAGTCATCGATTCTTGGTAATGGAAATGAATTTGTTTTTGTCACACTATTCACCTTCCTATAATCAATGCACATACGGAATGTTTTATCCGGTTTCGGAACAAGTATACATGGTGACCTCCAATCACTTTTACTGGGCTCTAAGAAATCGTTCTCCAGCAAATGCTGAATTTCCTTTTTCAGGTATTCCTCTTTGAGAGGGTTCATCCTGTATGGGTGTTGTTTCACAGGTTCTGAATCTACAAGTTCAACGTCATGAAAAATTTTGTTTGTCCTCGTAGGAATATCTAGAAACAAGTGCTCATATTCGAATAATAACTTTTTAAGTTCATTCCTTTCTTGTTGTTGCAAATATAAAAGTTTCTGGTCCAGATTTTTCATAATTTCCGAATTCCGAAGATTTGTTGCTCCAAGATCAACAGAGTCCAATTGAATTTCTTCACTTAAATCCTCAGTTTGTGGGACAGGTACAACTAAGTTAAGTGCACGATTTACTTCGCTATCTCTTTCAATATGCTCCTGTAACATGTTAATGTGACAAAGTTGTTTTTGTTTACGCCTACCAGGAGTATTTGTGATATAATTTAAATCATTTACTTTCTTTTCAACCGTGTATGGACCATAATACTTGGCCTGAAGGGGATTTTGTGAAATGGGCAAGAGAGGTAGAACCCTATCACCAGGCTGAAAACTCCTATCCCTTGAGTTTTTATCATATCTTGATTTCATTCTGGACTGAGTAGAGTGCAGATTTGCTCTTGCGACCTCACAAGCCTTTGGCAACTTCTACTTAAAATCAAAAACATACTCAAGAAGATTGAGCTCAGTATCTTCATTAAAAAGAAGCTTCTCTTTCAGCAACTTCAATGGTCCATGCACAGTAAGCCCGAAAACTATTTCAAAGGGACCGAATCCTAAAGATTCTTGAACGAACTCCCTAACAGCAAAAAAAAGTAAATGAATTCCTTCATACCAATCTTTACTCATATCAAAGCAATATGACCGAATTATATTTTTCAAAGTCTAATGAAATCTTTCTCAAGCCCCTTGGCTTTCAGGGTGGTAAGCAGAAAATTTAAATTATTGAATGCTTAGTTATTGCATAGCTTGCTGGAAAATTCCAGACATGAAATTTGACCCTTGATCCGATTGAACAGATTTGGGAAGGCCAAATTGAGTAAAAAAAAAAACTTTATCAAAGCTTTTACTATGGTTTTGGTTTTAATATTCCTTAAAAGATTGCCTCTGGGAACCTGGTTGATGCACACATAATGGTCAACAAATATTGGTTGCTTGACTTGGTCTTAGGTGAGGGACCTACACAATCTACCATTATTCTGCTAAATGGTTCGTCAAATGCAGGAATAGGTTGCAGATCAGCCTTAGGTATCTTCTGATTGGGTTTTCCTACCATTTGACAAGTATGACAAGATCTACAAAATTTACAAACATCACTTTTGATTTTTGGCCAATAAAAGTGAGTCAAGATCTTGTGATAAGTCTTATTTATCCCTAAATGACCAGCCAGAGGAGTTTCATGGGCCAAACTAAGTATTTCCTGTCTGTAAGATTTTGGAACTACAATCCGATAGTTTACTGACCACTCGTCACCAGCAGGTACCTCAGGAGGTCTCCATTTTCTCATAAGAATTCCATTTTTAATGAAATAACAGACAGGTACTTCAGTGGCTTCAGTTTCACTAATGGCCCTCTGAAACAAACAGGAGATCTCAGGATCTTTTTCCTGTTCGACGGTAAGTGATTGTCGTTTGTCACCCTGATTAGATAAAAGAGAATGAGTACTTAAAAGAGGATCACTGTGATCAATACCTTTAGATTGATCCAAATTAGGAGTAAAAGTGACCTTATCAAAAGCCTGACCAATACATGTGTCAGCCAAAGGAATATTTTCCTTATCAAAATCATTCTCAAGAGCTTTCTTTGCCATAGCTCTGGTAACTGCACAAGCTGGGTATCCATCAGGGTATTCTTTTTCAATAGGATCAACTTTCTGATCCAAAGAAGGCTTGTCACTTACAAGTGGATTAACCACAACCTTGTCTCCAGCTAGGTCGTTGCCTATCAATGAATGCCCTCGACAGGTAAAGTAGACACTATTCCGACTGTCACAGGTCCTGAAACTAAGTCTGATGACAAATATACAGAATGGAGAGGAACAATAACAAAGCCGCACTCTACTCCCTGAATGAGAACAATCTCATTAGAACAGGACTTCTCAGAAAAAGGCAAGGTACCTGATAATAAAAGACTCTGAGAAGCTCCTGTATCCCTTAAAATTTAAAAGGGATAGGATTGGCCAAATCACCCAAGAGTGATATAGAAACCTTCGACATGAATGGTTCATAATTCTCCATAATAAAATCAGACTGGGGTTTATTAGACCCAACAAATGTATTGCTTTCAGTACATGACCGTGACCTTGACCTCTTAGAAATAAGAGCATTTGGGATAGGTCTATCTTTATTCTGATGCCTGTATTTCAATTTGAAGCAATCAGAAATAACGTGTCCTTTTTTTCTTGCAATAGGTACACGTAGGAAGAGACAAGGATTTTGAAACAAGTTTATCAGAAGTTTGATTTTTAGAAGTTGTGCCAGACTGAGTTTTAGGAGGAGTTGTATTAGGTTGAAATACCTTTCTACCAGTAGACTGCTAAGTAAACGATTTGCATACAACAGGAACTTTATGAGTTTAGGAATTCCCATCGGCAGCAAGAGCAGCATTTTCCAAGGTTTCGATCTTATGCTCTTCAAGATGATTCTTAATGTCACTAGGAACATAGTTCTTGAACTCTTTAAGTAACACAAGTTGTTCGAGACTTTCATAATCATGTTCAAATTTCTTGGTTAAGCACCATCTCTTAAATAACTGCTCTTTTTCTCTAGCAAATTCAACCCAGGTTTGTCCAGCTTCTTTTTTTATAGTTTCTGAATTTTTGCAGATAAGCCTCAGGGACTAACGCATAACCCTTTAAGATGCACTCCTTAACCAAATCATAGTCAGAACTTTGCTGTACTGACAGGGATGCATAAATATCTCGGGCCTTGCCAAAAAGTACACACTGCAATAATTGAGTCCAATGTCCCCTTGGCCATTTCAAATTTTCAGCAACTTTTTCAAAATAAATAAAATATTTGTCTACTTATTTTTCTCTAAAAGGGGGCAATAACCTAATATTTCTTATAATGTCAAAACTTGAATTTGTATGTGAAGTGAGATCATGCTTTTCACTTGCCAGCTCCATTTCTTTCATTTTAATTTGAAATTCCTTTTTATCTTTCTCTTTTTGTATTTGCATCTCTCTCTCTCTCTCTCTCTCTCTCTCTCTCTCTCTCTCTCTCTCTCTCTCTCTCTCTCTCTCTCTCTCTCTCTCTCCTCTTTCTCAAATTGTAATTTTTTATCTTTCTCCCTCTCCTGTCTCTCTCTCTCTCCTCTTTCTCAAATTGTAATTTCATTTGTTTATCATTCTCTCTTTCTTGACTCTCTCTCTCTCCCTCCTCTTTCTCAAGTTGCAATTGCAATTGCTTCTCTTCTACTTGCAACTGCATTTGTTCTCTTTGTAATTGCATTTCATTTTTCTCTTTCTGAAGCTCGAGTTCCTTAACTCCAATTCCATCTTGTATTTCATTTTTAATTCCATTACTTTTATGTCAGAGTCTGATACCGACTTACTGACCGAAGCCAAAACAATTTTATCAAGAACATTTTTTTTTCCTAAATATTGAATCAAAATATTTTTGATTTCTTGTTTCGTTAAGGATGCTTTCGCTTCAGAAAGATCGTATTTTCTGACAAGTTCAAGCAACTCATCTTTTTTCAAACTCTCCAACTGCTCCTGAGTAGGACTAAAAAGAAAAGTCTCCACTTTTAATGACATTGTGAATGAAAACCTGTTGTTTTCAGTAAAAATTTCAAACAAAATGTAAAATAGTACTTGGGATTTAAAAACTAGGGGAAATTAAATTTCAAAAAACAATTTTCTGAAATATTTTAGCCAAAATTCATATACCCCAAGAATGAGAACCCAATTTTCTCTTGTTACGTGTAGGATCGTACAAAAGTAACAAAAGAAAAGAGTGAAGCCAACAAGCTTTGTATATTTTAACAAAATAATTTATTTCTCTAGAAAACAATGTAAAAATTGGAAATAGGACTTACGGTTTGTGAATATAATCCAAAATTTAATCCTAAGATTGAAAAATATAAGTCATATCACTAAACAGTTCTAATTGAATCCAGGTTCGAACTTCGATGACGTTCCAAAATGGAGGCGATGACGTCAGATAAGGTCGTTGTACCGGTGGCAACTGATCCTCGATTGAATCATAGTTTATAATGTTTCCGTTTAGAATTCCAGAATAAATTTCCACTGAATATCTTTCTCATAGAACTTTTATAAATATGAAGTACTTGTATAGATTTCTAGAGAATGAATTATTAAATTCCAAAAAAATAGATGAACTTCAAAACAATCTGGCTTCAACAATAAAACACCTTGATCTCTAAGGTGTAAAAACTACGACTGAACTAATCTACTACCAATTGGCTGTTTTAAGCCTCGGTTGTAGATCACATGGTAGCTCACGTGACAGGCGACGTGACCGCTAATTTGAACAGCGCAATAAAAAAAAATGCTGTTTATCACGTATACAAGAATAGCCCTATCTGAAAATCAAATTCTCACACTGAAATAAAAAAAGAAAGGCTGTTACAATTCAGCTAATACGTGGGCCGAAAATGACTTTCATAATAGCCACTCGTATTCACCCGATGTTTACAAGATCTACGAACCAAGATGAGCTAAAAATAGTGCTTAAGCAACTGTTACATTCTAATCGGGTCAAGCCAATTTTCCGAAGAGACTCAAATCCAATGAAAATTATCATTACAACAAAAATGTAATGAAACAAAATTAAAAGAAAAAAAGAATTTAAAACTAACACACAAGTAACTAAATTATAATACGTAACAACTTCCTTGTAACAGTACTTGTGTAAATGAATTCTGTGGATGTCACATGCAAAGCTTTCGTAGGTGAGTTTAGGACCAAAACCATGTTTGAAATGTGGTGTTGGGGTCAGAGGAAAAATGTAGCTGTGTGTGCAATGTGGTGGTAAAAAAATACAGAGAACTGAAACGATATTATGATTTTAAAAAATAATACCGATGGCGTCTGTAATGAATCTTCTATAAAAAGCGCCGAAGACTATCTCGTCAGATTTTCAAAATAATACTTTAGACAAATAATATTATTATATAAATGGAACAAAATGAATTTGTGATGCATCGCATCATTAAAAATTACCAGCCAGCCCGTGATGGTGTAATTAGGAACTGTCGATAAAAAAAAAACAGTCAGTGTTGTTGATAATGCTGGATATCTCAGAATTAGTGCTGGGGAAAAAGATATTTAACTCATAGATTCGTATATGAATGTTTTTATGGATCGGTCAAGGATGGACTTGTGATCGATCACATCAGTGGCAGTAAAACTGACAATTCTTTATATAACTTACAAGCTATTACACAGAGTCAGAATTCTGTACGAGGGAATACAGGGAAATATACTAAATTTCCAAAAGTTGTTAAATCTGTGAACACAGAGACTGGCGAGGAAATTATATTTCAATCAATGAGTGCAGCTGCTAAATATTTTGATATTCACCCGAATTCAGTACAACGTGTCACAGATAAAATATACTAATCGGCATTTTCAAAAACATATAACCTATTGTATTAGATGACCAAGGGAGAGAACTATGTCAAGCAAGGATTTCTCCCCTAGGGTTATTAAGTAGCAGCCCCATTTGCAAGTGCGTAATATTATATGACTGTGCCGCGGTTGTTTTCTTTTTTTACTGTTTCTCACAACTGCACAAATTCCAGGTAAGTTATTTTTAGCTCTTACAGGTAGACAGGTTTATATAATCTGGGCTCACAATACATGTACTTTTTAACCTCCCCGGACGACATATTCTGCAGAAATGTATGTGCAATTATCAAATACAGGTATTTTTCATACAGTATATTTTATCAAATATTTTAGAAATTGAGATGCCACCTGCAGTTAAAACGCAATTATACAACAGTTGTGATTTATTCAGTATATACTGATCACTTGTAGGAGCCCTCCACACAAGTTTGTATTTTTTGCCACTTCACAGTATAGCGATTGTGTATATGTCAGTTGGTTTTGCTGTTCCTAATAGAGTCACGTATCGCCTACATTTACTATAACTCCCGGATAACATCCTGCAGAAATGTATATGCGATTATCCAATACAGGTATTTTATACAGTATATTTTATAAAATGTCTTTGAAATTTTAAATAAATCCACTCTGCACAGTTTAGATTTATTCAGTATACTGATTGCGTATAGGTTGCCTGCTTATCAAGCATAGGTAACTTGCTAATAATTTCTGAAACATATATTTTGTAAGAATGAGTCCGAGGCGCAGTGCTAGAAAGTTGGATTCTCATACTGAGGCCTGGATACTATTCCCGTGACACACGTATCGTCGATTGTGGCGGTGTGATGCCAATTTTGCCTAATATAGTGGGGAGTCCCACCCCAAGGGATTTCATGTACACTTCTCACCACGTCGAACAACGTGGTGGGTGTTGTTTTTCACTCACCCCGGGGTTTGATTTGGGGGGTGTACATGAAATTGAAAAGCCTAGACAGTCCTCTGAATCTCTAAAATTTAGTTTCGCACATTTAGGGATTCGCCTGGGGGGGAGGGTATGTCTATGAAAACTGGGACCTCCAAAATAAACAGTAGCTTGATTGAGCTCTAAATCTCACTGAAGGGTACCCCACACAGGACATTCAGAAAGAATGTCGCCAGAAAAAATCTTGAAGGGTGCCCCCATACAAGCCATAAGAAAGGCACATCAAATACTGGCAATGATGGGACCCCGTGGAATGATAATCGCTCATCATTGCTACTGTTTATTTTTGTTTAGAAATATTTTTTTTATATACTGATTGTGATTCAGATTAATTTTTTATTTTATTATGATTCAGATTCAGATTTAGTCATAAATATAATCAGATTCATCAGATTCAAATTTATTATTATTTTTCTTCTTATTCAGATTCAGATTTATTATTATTTTTATTTTTATTCTGATTTATTTGTATTCTGACTCTGATTCAGATTTATTTTTTATTTTTATTATAATTAGATTCAGATTTATTCAGAAATATAATCAGATTCGTTTTATTTTTATTCTGATTCAGATTCATCAGATTCAGATTTATTTTTTACTTTTATTATGATTCAGATTCAGATGTATTCAGAAATATAATCAGATTCAGATTTATTCAGAAATATAATCAGATTCAGATGTATTCAGAAATATAGTCAGATTCAGATGTATTCAGAAATATAATCAGATTCATCAGATTCAGATTTATTATTATTTTTAACTTATTCTTATTCATATTTATTTTTATGCTGCCTCTGATTCAGATTTATTTTTTATTTTTTAATATAATTCATATTCAGATTTATTCAGAAATATAATCAGATTCATTTTTCAATTTTATTCTAATTCAGATTCATCAGATTCAGATTTATTATTTCAGTATCGACTTGATAACTTCCATCAATAGCATCACACACCAAATTAACTGCGATCGTTGATGTGATATTGACAATACCCGGTGATACATGCCAACCTCCACCGTATGGATCATTGTCATGCCTGAGAATAATCGCCGGAGGGGATATTTTTCTCCATGATTCAACGACTTTGGGAAAATTTTCATTGATTTTATGGTTAATTGATTTTCTTAAACTATCAGAGTTTTATTCCGGTATTACAAATGTTAGTAATTGTTCTTCGGTTATTTTTTTTTTTTAAAAATCGAGAAGTAATTGTTTAATATTTACAATTAATGGTGGGTGAACAGGTGGCCAATATCTTCTTCCCGCGAAATTTATACATTCAACGATGGTTTTGTTGAAACATTCGAGGTCTGGTGCAACTTGGTTTAGATGATGTATAGTTGCAATGATCTGTTGATTTACATCATCATTGTAATATTGAGTTATTCTGAAAAATAAATTTCGCAGATTATCGATTTCTCGCTTCTGTTCGGATTTAATATTATTGGAAAAATTATAAATCCTATTATTGAAGTTCTCTTTTCTATTTTCGTAAAACATAAAATAGGAAAATTAAATTCAGGAAGCTTTTCACCATTAGCCGCTATGAAATTGGGTACTATACTCGTCCCTCCTCTCATCAATGGAAATTCCTTTCGATATTCTGGATACTTTAAAAATATTTTCTTGTCTGTGGTGAATTCATCACGTTTAGGTTCTGGTGGTCCTTCATATATCGGTGGAACGTCTAGCCATCCTAATATAGTTCTGATCGATGATTGATATATATCTACGGCGCAGTCAGGTGTTGATATTTCTATCGCAGCTGATAATGTTGACCCGTGAACCGTAATAGCGATTTTAGATTCTTTTCCTGTGGTAGATTTAATTCTGCGTTGGAATTCGTCATTGATCTGTTCGATTTGATAACTGCCCGTGGGAATTCCAACAACTTGCCAATCTTGAGTTCCATCAAGTTTATTTCAATAAGAAACAATTAATGAGTTATTTGCGGGTAACCCACCGAATGATTTTGATCTAATATTTGGCCAACTGTGATGTACTCGCAATTGTGCTAATGTTATTTTTTGGCTGGAATTTCTGTTGGAAAGGTAATGTCGAATTCAGGATTAGTTGTGCTCGTTGATATCATCGTAGTTGTTGGTGGTGTTGTATTACTGACTATTTGTTGAAGGAGTTCCTGAGATGTCATCGTTGATGATATTATTATTATTATTTTACTTTCAGATTTTAAATCAGGATTTATATTAAGGTGACTCTTTGTGAGAGACGGCGGGTTTTAATTTCCAGTTGCCAAACGGGAAGTATCGTGGTAAACCTTGATCATTTCCGCGAATTCCTGATCTGATATTGCTCCATCATTGAGACATGATGATATCTGCGATGACAATTTGGCGTGTGCGTGTGTTGCCGCTGATAGCAATATTTTTTATATTCATGTAATTTATCAGCCGCACACGTAGATATCTTTTTTGCAATTATATTAGGAATACCAGCAACACTGGTTATAGCTGCAACACCAATTCCTATTACTGGTGCTATTATGTATGTGGCTGATAATGATCTGATTATAGTTGCTGTTCCAGCGACTACGGCAGATGCAGAATAAACAATTATATCAGTAACAACCAAGGTATTTTTTTTATTGTGTACTCGTCAATGATGTTTTTCAGTTGGGTCTGTAACAAACACACTTGCTCGTATCTGTATTTGTTTACAATATTCAGACCTGACGTAGTTGAAATCATATATTCTAAAGTATTAAGTAATCAACTGAGGTGTTTCATCGACAAATTCCATACACCATCAGTAAGACGCTGCGGTTAATTTTTTATCAGATGGTTCCAGTATAAACGTTTCTTCGGCATCTTTATTTAACACAATAGACACGGTTCCAGAAAAATTATCGGTTGAATGACGCCATGGAAATGTGGCAAATATCCTAAATTTTGCAGCACTGAACGTAGACAGCCTATACATACCAGTTCTTCCGCGGTATGTTTGATAGTGTTATTTTGCTGTGACCATGTTGATGATGAATGATGATACTGTGTATACGATATTGTTAATCTGCTTGTGAGGAATATTATTCAGATTAGGTTTTTGAACGCTATCAGGAATTCCACTAACAATATCTTCTTGTTTTGTGTTAATTTCAGAGAATTTTGTGTCTACAACCATTGGACTCCCAAAGAAATCATCTGCAATTTTATTAAGTTTTTGAAAATTTCTACGAGTATTTGAAAACATATTTAAGTGAACGTTATACTCGGCTCGTAGTGTATTTAATTTGTCATCGATTGTATTATCTTTATCATCGACATATTTCTTCGTTGCGGCAATTTCATCATTTGCTGGTTCTCTTAAAACAACGATTTTATTTCCATTCATGTTGAGTTCACCTGTCATTGTATCACAGGTGGATCGTAAACGATCAGCAACACTTTTTGTAATTTCATTTCTGATAGTTGCGATCGATACATTTGAGTCTCTGATTCTACCACCGTCAGTAAATACTGGAATATTATCCGTAGTAGCACCGAGACCTCTTCGAATTATCTCGATCCACTTAATATTACTCGTCTTTAAAACACCGTATTTATCCTCAAAAACGACAACTTCATCTCTGCCAACAGCCTGATAAATCGATAAGCTCGGAGAGTTCATTTTTTGTAGCAAATTTCGACAAATCGATATCTTCTTTCTTATTGTCTTTGATAGAGGATCTTCCATAAATATCAACCATTATATGATTAGTGATTATTTAAAACAGAACTCGTGTACACATTTACAACATTATGAGGTGCATCGGAAGATTTTGAAATTGCATCGAGTACAGCAATTACTTCACGGCCACATATTGGCGGATCAGTTATTGCCTGTGTTGGTAATGTTGAATACCATACGGGAGTTTGCACTCCGCTGACATATTTTAAAAATTCCTTTGGTGGTGCCAACCAATACGAATCAAAATAAATAATTCCACGTGGATCAATAGCGTATGCAACCCAATAAGTACCTGGACCAGAACTTCTATCGAGATTAATGATACCGGTCTCAACACAGTTTGGTTGTTTTGGTAATCGATCACGCATAAAAACACCTCTGAAGTTTTTGATATTTAATCGCGAAGCAGCATCAAGTAAATCAAAATTGGACATGGGAAGGAGACGCTTTGCGTCTAACGAAGTGTCCCGGGAAGTCTTAGACCTTTTCCGTACCATGAACAGTCTTAGACCTTTCCCTTCTTTTTTTTTT
>JAECUM010076638.1:0-28513 GCA_016617855.1 Megalonaias nervosa
CGGGATTGTGTCTGATCTTAGTCAAACTCATTTGGTCATCTTTGATGACATGTTAGGAGAAGACGAAGAAGAAATTAAACTCTGGTTTACGCGCAAAGGGCATCATCGTAATGCCAGTGTCATTTATATCACTCAAAATTTGTTTCAACAAAGTAAAACCCATCGCACCATCAGTCTCAATGCTCATTACGTGGTCTTGTTTAAAAGCCCTAGAGATAAATCGCAAGTGCAAGTGTTAGCCAAACAGTTAGGAACGCCTTGGCTGACTCATGCGTACGACGATGCAACTCAAACCCCACATGCTTATTTACTCGTGGATTTAAAACCCACCACTCCCGATTATTTGCGATTTCGTACCCATCTGTTTCACCACTGGTACCAAGACGGAGGACCTGTCGTGTACACGTCCCCGTCGTCGACTTAACCACAACCACAGTTACCCATAACAAATCTATAAAAACCTCGGTCACTTTGGCTCTGTCTCACACATCGTCAACATGACGTCCCTTCAGTCTCATCTTCCCATTAAATTGATTCGTGCCTTGCATGGCATCAGTCGCAAAAAAAATCCACAAATACGTGCTCGTGTCTTAGAAGCAAGTCTCAAAGAAGTCTTACGATGATTTACGGTGACAGCACGTCAATTACTGCAAGGCATCATTCAGATTCCACATCAAACCAAACGTTTTTTTGAGAGAAACAAAGTCGCCTTGACGCAGCTAGCCGATCCTCGCATTGACACTCGAACCAAAAAGCAAATCATTTTGAAACCTGGCGGAAGCGGTTCTCTAGGAGTGAAAAAAGAAAAGAAGACCAAAGCCATCCCATTACCACCACCACCACCACCAAAACTACCTTCGACTTCTACTTCCGTGGCACATCGGACACGTAAAGCCTTTTCTAAACCACTTCAGAGTACCATCAGCGAAGAGTGGATCACTTACTAAAATATGGAGAAGGTGTTAGCCAGCATTTACTACGATCCATCCCATCCTGCAGGTTACGGTGGAGTTCAGAAATTGTATCGTGCTGCCAAAGCTCGACTGAAAAGTATCCGTTTACCTCAAATACAACGCTGGTTACAAGAACAAGCCACGTACACTTTACACAAAACCGTTCGACGAAAATTTTCCAGAAGTCGCATGCGAGTGGAGGGCATCGATCATCAATGGCAAGCCGATTTAGCCGATGTCTCTCATTTGGCCACCTACAATCGTAGCTACAAATATTTGTTTTGTGTCATCGACGTCTTTTCCAAATTTGCATGGGTCGTGCCATTGACTTCCAAATCGAGCAGTAAGTTAGTGCGAGCCCTCAAACTGGTGTTGAAACAAAGTGGTCGTCACCCTCTTCGATGGCAAACCGACAAAGGCACCGAATTTCTGAACCAAGCTTTCCAAAAAGAATTGAAGAAACGTGACATTCATTTTCTTCACTACCGAGAATCCAGAAACCAAAGCCAGCATCGTGGAACGTTTTCAACGCACCTTGAAAGAACGCATGTGGAAATATTTTACGCATCAACACACTCTGAAGCACATCGACGTCTTGTCACACCTCTTCCAATCGTACAACCAATCTTACCATCGGAGCATCGGACGTAGCCCCCAGGAAGTGACTCCCGACAACGAAGTCACCGTCTTCGAGCGTCTGTTTGGTACGTCCCCGACAGTGACTGTCCTCAAGAAAACTGAAGTATTGACAGCAGGAGATTGGGTGCGCATTGGCACAACCAAACGCACTTTCGACAAAGGTTACTTACTCAACTGGACCACCGAATTGTTTCGTGTCACCGAACGTGTGCGTGGCCGTCATCCTCCCGTCTATAGATTAGAAGACATGAACGAGGAAGTGTTAAAAGGAACGTTTTACTTGCCCGAGTTACAACGTGTGACCAAAAAAGAAGACGACGTGTACGAGATCGAAAGCATACTCGATCGAAAAACCCGAAAAGTAGGAACAAAACATGTCAAAGAAGTCAAAGTACGTTGGAAAGGATATCCTCCCAGTTTTGACTCTTGGATCGACGCTTCGCAAATCATCGACTATAAAAAGAAGTGACCATCATGCCCTTCAACACAGCCTCAGCTACTGCAGTGACCACTCCTTCGCCCAGTTCTTCTGTGCAAGATCTACAAAAGCAACCCTTGTGGGTGTGGTGTGGCGAACGTGTGCCTAAAACGCAAATCGTCTTTTTCTGCCAAATCTTTGTGGTGTATTGTGTCATCGGTGATGCCATTGCCAATCTGAGTTTGCAACAAGGAGACAAACAATTGTGGACCATTTTACTCAGCAGTTTCATCGGTTACCTTCTTCCCAATCCGTCCCTGAAATATTCCTCGAACGGGAGCCTTGCGTCCAACGTCAGCGCCCCCCTTCCAACAGTCACCAATCCAATCACAACAATCATCTGTTAGACACTCCTCTGACTTCCAATGACCCCTCGGACACTAGAACTCTGGAATTATGAACAACCAATTTTACTTAACGTTACCCAGTGACAGTTCCATGGAGGTGTTTCCCAATAACACTTTGTGCTGTTACACGGCCAAATTACCTCAGGCCATCCAATTGGATCACGAAGCCTATTGGGAAGTGGCTTTGGTGGAAATGATTCACCCTACACAAATCAAAAACATCATCGAAAATCAAAACACTTTTACGGTAGATGTTTATGACGAGCAAGTGCAACAAGTCTTGGATGAACGCACCACTGCAAGTGACTCTACGAAAACACAAGATCCCAAAACTAAACGAACCACCTATCAGTTGACCATTCCCCCAGGTTATTATTTTAGTGGACAACATTTGGTGACCACGATTTCTACCAAATTCAATACCGTGTTTGCCAAAGACTTGGAGAGAACCAGAAAAAGTGTCACGATCGAATACCACAAAATAGCTCGTCGCCTACTCATCAAATTTTCAGAGGGCAAAGAATTGGCCATTACAGTTTTTCCTGAATTGTATGACATTTTCCGTAGAGACCCTAAGTTGATCAAGGTGAAAACCGAAATACCAGCCATTACTAGCAACTTAGATTTTGCGAAATATTTTGCGAAATATTTTCGATTCCCTGTAGAAATGATCCAAGGACTGAATTTGATTTTTGTGTACTCCGATGTGGCGGAGTACAACGTGGTGGGACACACCTCCGTACCGTTACTGCATATCATTCCTTTCAAACTGGATTCCGCCGCGAACGCTGACGAGGATGGTGGAAACTCCTATCATGTTCACCGCGAATTTGTACATCCTCACTATTTGCCCGTCAGTAAGTCGTATTTCGACACTGTCAACATTACTATAAAAGGAGATCTAGGACAAAATATTCCATTTACCAAAGGGAAAGTCACAGTGAAACTCCATTTTCGAAAACGATTACTCTAACCCTTTGTCAGTCATGTATCCTGTGTACCAAGGAGTCGCTCGACAGCGAGGACATAGTTTAGGAGATATGCTAAAATCGGCCTTTCGTACAGTGGCTATCGTTTTGAAACCAACGGTGACACGGGGATTGCACGCCTTGAAAGATGCCGCGTTGATGCAAGGTAAAGAATTTCTCCAAAATGTCATCATTGACAAACAAAACCCCAAAGAAGCTTTCTTGAGAGCAGGCAAAAATATCTTGCTTCAAACGGGCAAAGACATTTTGGGATGACGAGAAACTCCTATAAATGCTCTGCATTCCTGCTTCCCTGACGCCACAGCAAGGACAAGGCAGAAAAAGACGACGAAAACACCCCTTGAGAGGACTTCACACCCCTAGAGCTAGAAAGACTAAGAAAAGAAAAACTGTCCGAGAGTTAGACGTTTTAGAATATTAAAAAAAGAAAATGATGCACCGAGAGTCTTGTGCTTGTTCCAAGTCGGAACTGGATCTGTTTGCCATGCCACCCACCATGATGACGCTGCAAGAATCCCAATGGGTCGAATTTCATCCCGTCTCCTCTTTGACGGATTCAGCTCCTATCGAGTTTGAAATCAAAGGACAACTCGAAGATTACATCGATCTGAATAGCAGTTACTTGTATCTGAAACTGAAAGTGATCACAACCGACAACACCAATCTGGGAGCCGATGCCAGAGTAGCTCCCGTCAACAATTTCATGCATTCCTTGTTCAGCGAAGTGGATTATTTGAATAACAAACTGGTCAGCAGCAGTATGGATACTTACCCTTACCGAGCGTACCAAGAAAATTTCTTGACTTACGGAAAAGAGGCCAAGAACACTCATCTGGATGCTTGCGTGGGATTGAAACCTGACACCGCAGGTGAAGACACGTTTAACGACACAGCCCTGACAGCCGATGACAATCCTCACAATGTGGGTTTTAACAACCGTCGAAGGAAAATCCTGCAAGCTCGTAGTTTAGAACTGATGGATCGCTTGCATTTAGACATGTGGTTGCAAGACAAATATTTGCTGAACGGAGTGGATATTCGCCTGAGACTCAATCGCAGCAGTGTCGCTTTCCCTTTGATGGCTCATGCCAACGAATACAAAACCATCATCCAAGAAGCCAGACTTTACGTGCGTCGCGTAGAAGTGTTACCTAAAGCGGGAAACGACATCAGTCAAACATTGAGCAGACCGACCACCAAGTATCCGATACGACGTGTAGAAGTGAAAACATTCACCATTGCTGCTGGACTCCGATCCAAGATCGAAGATCATCTGTTCCAAGGACAGTTACCCAAACGTTTAATCGTTGTCATCGTCAGTAATGCAGTCCTCAACGGAGCCCACGATCAAAATCCTTTCCAGTTTAAGCACTACAGAGTGTCCAAGATCGAAGTCAGTCGAGATGGCAAGACCTTGTGCATCAGACCCTTCGAACCTAACTTTGCCTAGAAGAATTACTTGAGATCGTACTTGTCCCTTTACGAAGGTACCGGACAGCTATTAACCAACACCAGTCACGGCATTTCGTACGAAGATTATGAAGGAGGTTACACTTTGTGGGCTTTTGATTTCACTCCAGACCAAGGCAGCGACGAGGGACATTTCCACCCTAAAAAATCCGGTCAACTGCGTGCGGAACTTCAGTTTGCAGAAGCTCTCACTGAGACAGTAAACGTCATCTTGTATGCCGAATTCGATAATACCATAGAAATCAACAGTTTGAGATCATTCCTGCCCTCCATTGACTACTCTAGAGGTCTATCGCATCGAATCTCTCTTAGCCCAGAGTTGGGAGAGAAGGGGAAGAAACGCCTACTTGACATAGCATTTCAAATAAAAAGTCAGAATTGAATTGATGACTTATCATTACTTGTGAAAAAAACAACACAACAAAAAATGGATACCTGGGAACTGTATTGCCTTTTGAACAATAGTTCGTATACTGCTTCTGGGAATCCTGTCGTGTGCGCTAAAGATGAACTACCTCATCGCAAACCTCAAGACCATCAAGCTTATGTCATCAACACGGACGACAGTCACCTCCCAGGAACCCACTGGGTTGCCGTCTACTTCCCTCAAGAGGATTGCGTGGAATATTTTGATTCGTATGGATTACCCCCTTTGGATGACGACATCATTGACTTTATGAGAAGAAATGCCCAGACGACACTATTCAATAATATGAAATTGCAAGGCACAGATTCCATGGTGTGTGGACAATATTGTGTGTATTTTCTTCATCAACGCAGTCTTGGATATCCTTTAGAACAATTAGTGACTTATTTTGATCGTCACTCTTCTAGAAACGATGAGAAAGTAGATCGATGGTTTTGTGACCATTATGGTTATCTTTTGTCTTTAGCTAGGAAACGTAGTGTACATCAATGGCCTCATGACTTCCATCAATGGAAATCTCACATGATTTCACAACGTTGTCAACCTTGTCAAAAATAATTTGTTTGATGTTATTGTTACTTGTTAGTGATTAGTTGTTTGTTGAATAAAAAATGTTGTGTTTTGAAAAAAATGTGTCTGTTGTTTGTTTTCAAAAAATTTATCATTACAAATGCTCTTTGACTTCTCTCTATCCCTCACCATGACATGAGCTATCATAGCGTTCCGACACTAAAACTGAGTAGGGGTTTTATGCATTCGCGTTCGTTGGTGACGATAGTATATAGGTGTATGTTTTATGCATTCTCATTTGGTGAGGATAGTAAATAGGTGTGTGTTTCATGCATTCGCGTTCGTTGGTGTGGATAGTAAATAGGGGTGTGTGTGTGTGTGTGTGTGTGTGTGTGTGTCTTTTATGCATTCGCATTCATTGGTGTGGATATTAAATAGGTGTGTGTTTTATGCTTTCTCATTCGTTGTTGTGGATAGTAAATAGGTGTGTGTTTTATGCATTCTCGTTTGTTGGTGTGGATAGTAAATAGGTATGTGTTTTATCCTTTCTCATTCGTTGGTGTGGATAGTAAATAGGTGTGTGTTTTATGCATTCTCATGGATAGTATATGTGTGTATTTTATGCGTTCTCGTACGTTTGTTTGGATAGTAAGTATGGTGTGTTTATGCGTTCGCGACAAAGACCCTTTTCAGGGCCACTCCACTGCCTCGAAAAGATGTTTATTCTTTCTTGCCTAAAAAGTTTTTTATTCGATTGTATAATTTATATTTAACTCCCCAAAACATTATTCTCTTACCTAAAAAATTTTGTTAGTCGATTTTATAATTTGTGTATGATAGATTGATGTTCATCAATCTATGGAAAAAAAGAGAATATATAAAACATACTATACTATACTATTCACTGACACGAACCCGAATGATTCAAACTTTGTATAGAAATGACACAGGTGGCATGACGTCACGGTACTTGCTATACACAAACACGGACGCGAATGATTCGTGTTTGTATATAGAAATGACACAGGTGGCATGACGTCACGGTACTTGCTACATTGTTGCAAGTGTCTAGGAGTTAAGGAATTAAATTGATGTAGAACACGAATGGTTCGTGATTCTATGTATTTAAGTAATTTGGTATAAGCCATCAGCCTACGAAACAGTGGCTGATTTTTTATAGTTGCTGTTTTTAGTACTGCTGATTGGCTGATGGCTTGTGTATAGAGAGTTATAATATCCACAAACACGGACGCGAATGATTCGTGTTTGTATATAGAAATGACATAGGTGGCATGACGTCACTGTACTTGCTACATTGTTGCAAGTGTCCAGTACCGTGACGTCACCCTACCTGTTCCATTCCTATTGTCCCTATACAAAATTCCCATTGTCCCTATACAGTCCCAGGGTGTGCTAGTCGCTATACAAAATTCCCATTGTCCATAAACAGTCCCAGGGTGTGCTAGTCGCTATACAAAATTCCCATTGTCCGTAGACAGTCCCAGGGTGTGCTAGTCGCTATACAAAATTCCCATTGTCCATAAACAGTCCTAGGGTGTGCTAGTCGCAATACAAAATTCCCATTGTCCCCAGACAGTCCCAGGGTGATTTTTTGTCCGTAGAAATCGTGTCCGTAAACGTGCCCGGTGGGGGTGGGTGGGTCTGTAATGCTAATTCCCATTGTCCCTAGATTGTCCCACTACACTACTCATGTGACACGGAATGAGCCGAAGGCCTTCTCAATACGCATAGGCTCTGCTAACTCCCTACATTTCTTTTTTCAGCTAGAGGATTGGCCTTTGGAAAGGGAACATGATGTGTACTTGACAGGCGGTAGAATCCGGTTATTTGGTGGGGTTAAAGCAATGAATACGTTCCGGTTTGTATCGCTGGGATTTGTTAACACAAGACTTTCGAAACGTCGGTGGGTTGACAATTATCAAAATCAACGATATTATCACCGTTCTCGTCACTGGTTTTACCTTCATTAATCTCCAAGGTAGCTGTGGTGATTTAATGCGGCTTCACATTCAATCCGTGGAAACAATGGTCCTGATGGCACATAATCTAGTATTACGGTTCTGCTTAACTCCATACACGAAAGCCTGACACGAGAGGCTATGAGGTTCTTCAATGTGCAGATGACAGGATTTGCGATCATTCTAACTATCGTTGCCCGCTCTTAGGAAGAAGACATAGACGAGGAATATGAATTATTAGTCTTGGGCAGCGGTATGCGACAAAGTAAAAGACAAGCTCGCACAAAAAGATAACATCGACAATGAATACAAATCACTGGTGGAAGAGTACTGAGTCAAGATAAGGCTGAGAGTGCTAATTCGCACTGCTTCTATAGTATCGACACTTCCTCCGTTTTAACATCTGGAAGCCCCACACAGAATGTACAGGTACACAGTAAACGTATTTTATCGTATTGACACCACACTCACAAACATGGATGTGGACGCCAATGTGGTGGGGAACGGCATAGTCCTGGGGGGCATACTTATGGCCCAGGTTGTACATTACATTATACCTGAAGGCATAAAAATATGACGAATTCCACATCTTTACTGAAACAGCTTAAAAGCAGACAACATATCCAAGGCACTCAACAATGCCATTTTCGAAAAAGAGTTCAAGCATACCCAGGCATGAAAATTAAAATACGGGCTGGATCGCATAAAGCGTACGCTTCGTTTGTAATCGACGAAGTGGCGAACAATAAGCCTGCGAAGGGATTAAGTATCACTGGAATTTTTCTCAGAAATGTGATTTGTGAGGTGTCAGCCGAAGCGACACAAATCGTTGGAAATGCTGAAACAACAGAAGAGATTAACTGCTGGTTCGACACCTTTTTGCTCGCTTGCTCAATCATAATGCCAATTTCTAACGCAATATCACCAAATGATGCTTTGTGTACACCTTAATATATTGTTCAGCAGCAGAAGATCGTGCGCCATCAGTTTTAGTAGCAACATCTTTATTTGTTCTTCCGATCACTACCAATAATTCAGTCACACAATAAAAAGGGTTGCAAATGTCAGTGCAGTCATGTCAATAATATAGGAACCTGTACGCAACTTACCTCACCACTGTTGAATATGCGACGCTTGTAAATCGTTAAAGCCATGAAGGTAAAGGTGTTTATATGTTTATGTGTGACACATTATATTGCCTCTCATCCTCTTAGCATACTGTATAATGCTTAAGTTACGTGAAATGAATATAGTACCAAAATCTCTCATATCATTCGTCTGTCCTAGTTTTTCTCGAGATCTACTAACTTGAAACTAATAGACCCTATCACCCCCGACCAGCGGACTGAGAGAAAGTCCAAACTCGTCACAGTAAACAACTATGTACATACAGTCAGATTCCTCGGGCCGCACTGTCCGATTATATATACACAGTAATTCCCAATCTCCCAGGCTAGAACAATATGACAGCGCTTAGAACCTCTTTCCCCATAAATATAATATTCAATTGAACATGACTGGTATTGATTGATTATAATGAGTCCATATGTTTCGAAAAAAAAATACCTGTTTGTTCTTTGCATACTATGTATAATCTTAAAACGACTAGCGCATTCTTGCCAGTAGCTTCTCGTGGGTCGGTGGTTCTTTCCGGGGATTTCCCGGTTTCATTCCCCACCATTAATACCGGCCGCCATGTATAGCCTATCGTGTGCTGAAAAATGGCGTTAAGCCCCACAATAACAACAACAACAACAACAACAACAACAACAACTAGCGCATTCTAAATTTTCTGCTGTAAACGGCTTTGGTAGAAAACTTCCCAATGCATTCAATTTGAACTTCATCTCCCGGACAACTCAGTACCTTCAACTTTTTTCTTTTTACACAGAGTTTTGTAAATGAGTCGTTAACTGTAATTGTTTATTCTTGGAAACTGTTGAATCTAAGACTTGCAATCCAATGTGGAATCGCGCCCCCGGACTGTACTCATTTTCATCTTAATTGGGGACAACTTCTAGCTTGTATCAATTCATTGCTTCACTCTAAACTGATTACATACACTGTCATGTATATTTAGTTTGCATTGTTTGTTAGTTAGATTGTAATTTTGTTTATTTCATTGTATGCTATGGGTGACGTGATATTATATCTGGTAGACCTTATCCAAAATCAGTGACAATTTTGTAAACAAATTTTGTTCTCAGAGTGAGAATCATTATCTTTATCGTATCATTAGGCCGAGTCAAAAACATTGTTTTTTATAGCTAGGCTACATGATGATTGTCATATGTTTTATTGTGACATTGTGATTTTGGTGAGGGATTTTCTAAATATAACTAATCTCCTTCTAGAATGTAAATTTGACCATTATCCCGGGTCTCTTTTTACGTCTTAGTTTAAAATATAAATCTTGTTTATTTGAAAATTAGTCATTCATGCTTTAAGACCTTAGCATAATAAATTGTATTATTGTTGGGTCCAGAAATAAATATGGGCCGGAATTTATTAAAATTATTTAATTCTAGTGATTCTTCTCTGGAAATACAAAGTGCTCTTTAAAAATGAGCATCTTTGGAAATAAGATTTGAATTTATAGTGACATTTGAAACAAGGATTTAATCTTGGATTGTATTATTGTGATTCAAAAAAAGATTGTTGGCAGGTCAGCATTACACGGGCCACCAAAGGCACACGAACACCTTAAGCGTTGGATTGAATTTGGTTTCCAATACAATTATTCAGAACTTTAATTATTAATACCAGTGTCTGTAATTCTAGGACTACTGGGGATTTAATTCGCAATACCGTAAGTTGAAGTTCCTTTTTTGATATTTTCACTATGTATTCTAGGGAATGAAATTATTTGCTGAAATTTTCAAAGCTTGTTGCTTCTCACTCTTTTCTATTACTTATTTTAAAACCATAGATCAATAATCAGGGCAGTGGTACAGGTCCATTGGATCCGTACGGAATTGAATAAGACGCTCCCGCCCCCACGAGTCTCCCAGCCATGGGTAAAATAGTGTGATGTTAGCACAGCATATCTGGGCGGAAGTCTTACTCGATGATGTCAACGGCCAGTGCGGAATGGCTCCAAGATGAGCTCAGCGACCACGTGGTCAGGGGTATGGCGTGCCACATTATATCAGTGGATTTCGGCTGTGATCTTTCAGTCTGAAGAGGGATGGGCTCTGCCAGGCCGTATCTTGTCATACCGGATCGGTCGCAGCCCCAGTCAACAATGGCCGCGCCTTCCGCTGCACACCAGGACGGAGGTGACAAGTATGCTACTGGTGCCCCCATTACCAAGATCCGTGGGAGAGACAACATCATCATCGGTACATGGAACGTTAGAATACTGAGAGCTGTGGGAAAGTTGAAAGAACTTACCCATGAGCTGGAGAGGTACAACTGGAACATTACTGGTCTCTGCGAAGTGCGCTGGAAAAACTTTGGCGAAATAACAACAGATGAAGGGCATAAGCTCTACGTCAGCGGAAGAGGGGACAAACACATTCATGGCGTTGGATTTCTTATCCACAAGGGCATTGCGAACAGCATTATGGGTTGCTGCCCAGCCTCAAGCAGGCTTAATACCATCCTCCTGAAGGCGACTCCCTTCAGCATCACAATCATACAGGCCTATGCACCCACATCTGACTATGATGACAACGAACTGGAGAATTTGTATAACCAACCGCAAAATGTCATTGACAACTCACCCAAGAAGGACATTCTGTTTGTACAAGGAGACTGGAATGCAAAGGTGGGAGTTGATTCACAGACAAATTGGCAAAGCACCTGTGGACCCTACTGCAATGCAGAAACAAATGAAAGAGGACTCAGGCTCTTGGAATTTGCTGCCCACAACAATCTTGTGCTAGCCAACACATTCGGCCCTCACAAAGCATCTAGAAGATGGACCTGGCACAGTCGAGATGGACAACATCATAACCAGACTGACTACATCTTGGTGAAAAAACGATTCTGCACAGGACTGAATATCACCAGAACACGAAGTTTTCCAGGAGCAGATATTGGAAGTGACCATGATTTATTAATGACAACGATTCGCCTCCACCTGAAAATGATCACAAAGCCTAACCAACCAAGAATCAGATTTGACATTGAAAAAATTGAAAGATCCAAAAGTCACAGAAGCCTTCCAAGCTTTGATAGGTGGCAAATTTGCACCTTTGATAACTCTGGACAGCCAAGACACCGACCTAGAGTCCTTAACAACCACATTCAACACAGCTGTGCCTAGCACAGCTAGCGAGATCATTGGCAAATATCGTCGAACAAAGAAAAATTGGGTTACGACAGACGTCCTTGAACTATGCGACAAAAGAAGAGAACTGAAAAAGGGAAAAAGAGATAATGAAGGAGCTAGAAAATACAGGGAGATAAACAACATGATCAGGAAAATCATGAAAAAGGCAAAGGAATCCTGGATAGAAAGCAAATGCTGCAAAATCGAAGACAGTCTGAGCAGAAATGACAGCAAAATGGCATATCAACTTGTGAAAGATTTCACAACCCATAAACAAGGGAAAACTACCACCATCCAAGACAAATCAGGAAAATGCCTCACAGAAGATCAAGAGATCCTCAAGTGATGGACAGAATACTTCTCAGAATTGTACAATCATAAAACCAAAGGAGATCCAGCAGTACTAAATTGGCCTCAGGCAGAAGATATTGATGACAACCCCATTCTTCGTGAAGAAGTAGAAATTGCAGTTAGGTCACTAAAGAAAGGAAAGTCAGCCGGCATTGACAACATACCAGCAGAGCTCATTCAAGCAGGAGGAGAAGAGATAGTCACAGTCCTAACAACAATCTGCATCAAGATATGGCAGATAGGAGAATGGCCCACCACATGGGCTCAATCTTAGATCATCGTGCTCCCCAAGAAAAAGGAAACCTACAGCTATGCCAAAACTACAGAACCATCAGTTTGATCAGACACCCTAGCAAAGTCATGCTGAAGATAATTCTCAACAGACTAAAGCCTCAAGCAGAGAAAATTATTGCTGAAAAGCAGGCAAGCTTCTTAGCAGGAAGGAGCACCACAGAACAAATCTTCAATCTCAGACTCCTTTGCGAGAAATACCTTAAGCATCAGCAGAATCTATACCACGTCTTTATAGATTTCAAAAAGGCTTTTGATAGTGTATGGCATGCAGCCTTATGGGCAACTATGAGGAAGTACAACATCAGCTCAGACCTGGTGCAGGTTGTTGAGCACCTCTATGACAAAGCCACCAGTGCTGTCCTCATCAATGGCAGCAGAAGAGATTGGTTTCGAGCAACAGTTGGAGTCAGACAGGGATATATACTGTCACCTACACTCTTCATCATTTTCCTGGAAAGGATCATGGAAGATGCCTTGCATGACCACAAAGTCACTGTCAGCATCGGAGGAAGAACAATCACCAACCTTCGCTTCGCAGATGATATTGATGGTTTAGCAGGAGATGAAAAAAACTGGCTGACTTGGTTGAGCTTCTCGACACAACATCCATTGCATACGGTATGGAGAGTAGCACAAAAAACTGATGACAAATAACACCAATGGCATCAGTGCAGAAATAAGGTCAGTGGACAGAAGCTGGAAAGAGTCACAAGATTTAAGTACTAGGGATCAATTATCACAGATGAGGGGTCCAAACCAGGACTACTTTGCAGGATTGCCCAGACAACAGCAGCAATAACAAGGATGAGACCAATATGAAATGATGCCAACATTGCTTTTGGTTCCAAAATAAGGCTGATGCGCTCGATTGTCATATCCATCTTTCTGTATGTTTGTGAAACAAGGACGCTCACATCAGATCTACAAGAAGGATTCAAACTTTCGAAATGAGATGCTACCGCAAGATCATGGGTATCTCATACATTGACCATATAACCAACGAAGAAATTCACAACAGGATCCAAGGAGCCATCGGATCCTATGAAGACCTCTTGACCACTGTAAAAAAGCGCAAACTAAAGTAGTACGGTCATGTCTCAAGATCATCTGGACTGGCAAAAACAATCTTGCAAGGCACAGTGTGAGGGTGCAGAAGAAGAGGCAAACAGAAAAAGAGATGAGAAGACAACATTAAGGAGTGGACAGGCATGGGATTTGGAGACTCCCAAAGTGCAGTAGAGAACAGGGAAAGATGGAGAGAGTTGGTTGTAAAGTCAAGTGTGATGCCCCAACGACCTTATGGGTTAAGGGATTGATCATGATGATGATGAGCCACAATAATACAAATACACACAGTTACAATCACATAATCTTCTGGGGATGACTGTTACCACAAACTGAATCACTTACGGATTTCCTAGCGATTCGTTTCACTCCAGGAATTCCAGAGTTGGCTGAAATCAGGCAAGTGATTGTGTATATCGCTGAATCTAGCTTATGAAATCCTTGAGTTTTGCCCATGAATTTCTTTGGGGTTGAATTCAAATACATTTGTATTTAGTGGAAGCAACAACCGAGACAATCTTGAGTTAGAAAAATAATCTTATTCTCTCTGGGACGGTCAAATTGTATTAATTCAGAAGAGGTCGCCCTGCTATTGACATATAAGGGTTAACAAATGACCTATAACACCCCTCTCAATTCAAACGTTTTTCGTAGCAACTTTTGCTTTGATCCCTCCAAAAGTTACGCTGGTACACTTTTCCAAATAAAAAGTTGTGGTACAAACGTAGTACTTCACTGACTCATTTCTGTGAACCAACCACTTTGCTGGCCGCTTGGTGGTGTTCCGGGTGACCGCCACCAGCGTTTTAAGCGCTTGTTTATAACAATTAGAGGTAGTCTCCAACCTCATTCCAGAGGCGATGGTGGGGGAGAGGGGATGGATTGGCGGAAACATCGAAAGCAGCAGTTTTAAATCATACTGCTGTTTCTCTGAAAGGAATATAACAATAATTCTTTCAAACAGTCTCATCTTTATTTACTTCATCATCGTCCTTCTTATTCAGTGAGATATGGATTTTCTGTTAAAATAGAATCGAAAAGTTTAATTAGTAGACACTATTAAAATTAGCAGTTTGGATGTGGGGACATTTCAAGGAGGGCTCTTTTATAAATGTTAACTTAAGTTTGTTCATCCTTCTCTGATTCAGAATATTGAAAAATCCTGAAATTAAGTCCGTGTTCAACTTTAGTAGGCCGAAGATAGCTTCTAAGGAAGGCCATTGTTCCACCGTCTAAAATAGATCTTGACTAAGAATAATATGGTCACTCATAGTAATGGTAATACCGATGGTTTTTGTAGTAGAAATTTGAAAGAGTATGTTATAAATTTGAGAATTCATCTGTAATTATTTGTGGTTACTGGAATTTTGTTCAGGACATGGAGCTTGACTCTTATCATATCCATGATAAACATTCCATGGCCGAACAACAGGCCAGGACAACAAGAATCAATTTGACGTAGTGGATCGATGGAGACCTGTCAATCCTGAGAGTAGAATATTTTCCTGGCGACAGGCAAATCCTGTCAAACAAAGTAGACTGGACTATATTTAATCGTTGAGAATATGTTTCAAATTATATTTATGCATCTATTATTCTTGGCTATAAAACAGACCATTCAGCAATAGCACTAAAATTATCGATATCCGCAGTACCCAGAGGTCATGTGTACTGGAAATTCAATTCAAAGCTATTAAAGCAACAAGAGTATATTCAGTTGGTCGAAAGATGTATATCTAAAACAGTAGAAGAATACTGTTGTGGAGGCAATAAGAAAAACCCACTCCAGGTGAAATTAACTTGTCATGATCAATTGTTTTTTGAAATCCTTTAAATGATTATAAGATCAGAATCAATTAGTTATTCTCAAGCTAAGGCAAACTTGAGAAACAAATTTTGAAGAAAACTGAAGCTGAAACACGGACCTTAATAATTTAGTGAATCAAAATAATAACCCCACTATTATGAAAGAAATGAACAAAAAACAAACATGTTTAAAAGAAATGAGAAAAACGGACTTGGAAAGTGTAATGTTAAGATAAAAAACAAGGTGATATGAATGTGATGAAAACAATTCTAAATATTTCCTTAACCTTGAAAAGAGAAATTACATAAACAAGGGTTAATTACGAAAGACAGAACAAGGGTAACAGGTCAAAAAGAGATATTATATCACCGGAAAGATTTTTATGAAAAACTATAAAAACCCAAAATAACAATAATTTACAAACTCTGAATCTCTTTTTAAATCATAATTAAAAAAAACTTTCAGATTTTGAAAGATGCGCGTGTGGAGTTAAGCTAACTTTTGAGGAATGTGGTTTAGTATTGAAAAATATGAAAAATGAAACTAGTCCTGGTCCCTATGAATTTTCTGTTGAATTCTACACGTTCTTTTGGAAAGATCTAGGCGTCTTTCCCTTTAGGTCTCTAAATACTGGATATGATATGCAACATTTTTTCAGAATTTCATTCTCAGCGAATGATTGCATGCATTCCAAAGGAAGATAAAGACAGAATATTCCTTAAAAAGTGTTGTACCAATTTTACCACTTAATGTAGATTACAAGACTGCTTCGACATCAATTGCTCCTAGGGTCAGGAAAGTCCTCCCTTCTATTATTAGTGACAGTCAAAAGGGTTTCATAAAAGGGAGATTCATTGGTGAAAATAAAAGAATTTTTGCTGCTCAACCAAGTCCTCCACTCCATTTAAAAAATGAACATTATTTTTTCAGGTTTATTTGGGCTTGCAAAAGCGAGAGGATAGAAAGAAATACTCTTATAGCTCCCTTTAAGGAAGGGGGAATAAATATGCTTCACGTTCACTCATTTATGTGTTGCATAAATTTTTCTTGGATTAGGCGCCTTATACTGAAGGAAGTTGGTTTATGGCAAAAACAGGTTACCAAACAAATATTTGGAAAATTTGGAGGTATACTGTTATTAAAATTAGGAAAATCTAAATTGAAAAAAGCTCTAAATCAATTAAAAATATCTTTTGACATGATGTTTTTTATGCTTTATCACAATGGAAAAATGAACCATTGATTATTCTGGAATACTTATCTCAAGATATTCTTAATTTAGTAACTACAGACAATTTAAAATCACACACAAGGTGTAGAACAAAAGGTGTTGGACTTATTAAACACCTTTTTGACGCACAAGGTTATCTGTTAAGTTTGATGAAATAAAACGAACAACTCAGGCTGATAATTTTATTTAGTACTATGATCTTCTCTCAAAGATGTCAGTGAAGTGGATAAAGAAAATTAAAAGCTTTTTGAAAGTGGAAATACTTTCCATGTAATACTAAAAAAAACTTCGCTCCTTAGGGTAAGAGCAAATAATACATTTATCTATAAAGATCTAAAAAAACCCCGTCAAATACAAGACCCAGATGGTCAATATCAAACTTGGTCCAAGCTGCAAGGGTGTACAATTAGTGTAAATGAATGGTCCAACTCTTTTGTTTCGGCTAAACTTTGTACAGAAGACACAAAACTGATTAGCTTTAATTTTAGAATCTACATAGAACTATTACCACAAACCAGTTTTTGTAAAAGATTAATTTAAGTAATAATGATAAATACACCTTCTGTAATGAGAGAACAGAACAAATTGAGCACTAATTATATGACCGTTTAGTTGCTGAACATTTCTGAAAATTATTTGTGGAATGGATCCAAATTTACGACCCAAATTTTAAAATTACACGAAAAGATGTCTCTACAGGAAATAAAAACTTTGATGATTTTGTCAACATTCTGATATTGCTTGCAAAATATGTTATATACAGATCACGTTGTGCTGTGCATAAAAGAATCCCAAATCTCACCTATTATAAGAAATTGTGTGTATCATACAAAGGGCTGGAAAAATATGTCGCCAAAGTGAATAACAACAGATTTTTAAGATTTAAGAAAAAGTGGCCCCTTTTGTCAAATTTTGGCTTCATTTCTTAGGTTTCCTTCACTTTCGCATTAAGAAACAAACAAACAGACAAAGTAAACAACTTGGAGTTTGTAAACGAGCAGTTATTTTTGTACAATATTTGAGAGTGTACGTCTGTGTGTGAATGTTTGTGTATTGTGTTTAAGTTAAGGAACATAAGTAAAGCTCAGGATGGCAAATGTTAAGGTAATGCCCGATACACCTAGTCATGTGGGGATGTAGGGGAACACGTACAATCCTGGCAACTTATGTTCAATAAATAAATAAATAAATAGATAAATAAATAAATAAATAAATAAATAAATAAATAAAAAGTAATATGGTCACATGATGCTTCAATAAGTAGCCTGAGACCAAATAGCAGGTAGATCTCAAACATGCCTTCACGTTAATTCTGTGGTAATAAAAGTCTATTTATTGCTGTCGGCGATAGGATGAAATCATTTTAAAGAAAAAAAGTGTGTTCTCCAAGGAATAAAGCAGATTTGACCCTTTTTTTAGGTTTAGAGCCTTAGATAAAGCAAGTCATTTGAAATCACTCATCAGTATTAGAACCTGTAAATGTGGTGTCCCGCACATCATTTTAAGACCCGCTCTTTTTCCAATCTTTTTTAAACAATCTATGTCTGTGTCTTAAATACACTTCCGATATAATCACTTTTGTCACGGCCATCTACAATTTTGTCACGTCCATCTACACTTTTGTCACGGCTATCTACAATTTTGGTAACTCTACAGTCGTTGTTGATGACAATTTGGGGTGTGGTAGGGCTCTAGATTATTCTTGGAATCAGGACCGTTTTCCTACATTTAAAAAAAATCATTTCAGCAATAATTTTAATTGAGTTTTTAGGACAACTATTTTGAATTATCAAAGGTCCGCTGCTAAAGCTGAGCTTCTATTGGGGTTGTTAAATATGTTTCGTGTCATATAAACGGCACCTTTCCCAAACTATTATCAAATTATCAATCATTAGTTATCCAGTTATCACTTTTGCTGTTAATTAATTTATGCTACATAGCCAAATATTACGCTTCATGTCAGATGGCTTCTTGAAATAAAAATGACACTTAAACACACATATGTTGAATATACAAATGAAGTTTTAAATGATTCATGTTAATTGTCCAAATATATAGTCGACATAAAGACGATTTACTTTTATTTGAAATCCGGATTTTATTATTATTATTATTATTATTATTATTCACAAGGTTTCCACGTCTCTTTTGTAAAGAAACATATTAAGAAAGACAGTAACTGCCATTTTGGGGACCATATTCCAAGATTTTTTTGCACGAAGTCAGTGCTCAACATAAACATGAACAAAATTATTTGTTGAAAATAGGTGTCAAAGGTAGTCAACCGCTATTATGAAAGTGTACACATAATTTAAGCAATGCTGGAAAACAAAATGCAAGTTTTATTGGTACTATCGTTGATTGTAATGCAAAATATGCACAGTAACTCCACTGACGTATCAAGCTCGTGCACATCTGTTTGCATAAAGTTGGTCGGCCGATATCGAGGAGGTCAAATTGTGGTGGTAATTTAAAAGCCATATCTCTTGATCCAGTGAACGAAAGTGCATCAAGTCTTTGCAAACTGGCCGTGCATGTAAAATGTCTAATTAATTAAGATTTCTGATTGTAGTATATTGCATTCAGGGCTCCCTTTAAAGTGATAAGTTAAGCCGCTAATTACTCGGTAAACTAATACACAAAAAATCATTAAATTCATTAGTCCGTCTTGACAACCTTGACATTAGAAATCGATGTCAAAATCTATTAAATTTTGAAACAAATATAGGTGCACGAAATAAGAAGTGCAAACAAAAGACCTTGACTACAAACTGAGTGGCAAACTGTCGCAAAAACTAATACTTTTCGTTATTAAAGGTGATACTCAACATCTTTATTTTGTTTTTAACTAACAGACTGACGAATTAAAACTTAATATGACAAAAACCAGTATAGCTCTGAAAACTTCAGAAAACTATATGTTCAGTGTAAATGAAAAAGCAAACTATAAAATTCACGTACCTTCTTCCAAAAATTGAATAGACAGGTTTATACAATTCACAAATCTAATAAAGGTATTTTGTTATATGATGTTGTTTTCTGTTTTGCATCGATTTTTAAATCGTAAGTGCTTATTTCCTTTTAAGCAAAGTTCCTATTTAGACCTGTCCACAGTCATTGTGTAGTTATTGGCTACTCCGGGTCAGGTTCTCGGGTAATTACAGTGAGGTCGCGATCAGACAGAAGAAAATGCAGTCTAAAACACCACTCAATAAATTCGAAATGCAGTACAATTCAAGTACACCCAAGCTAGAGTGTCTCAGAATAAAGTTAGTATAATCACCACTTGCAATCAGAATCGCAACTGTCAACCTCAGCTAGGTGTTAAATGCATGTATCAATAGGCAGAGTACTCACACCTCTGTAGTCATGGTTCTCAAATTGATTGTATTTTATAGGCATGAGCAATACAGGTGAATGACATCCGATAGTTTGATAACGTGGTCGGCCCTGTCAGTAGTATTGTCTGGAGTTATCTGATACAATGGCACAATGGGACAATAGGAATTTAACATTGCTCCCCCATCTTCAAAGTGTTGAACTTGTGGGCAAAGTTAACATTTGCATCACACTTGGAGAAATTAATTATAGATTGCCATGCTGAAATATGTACAGGGAAAGCAATATATCAGGTCAATAATACTGATAAGTTGAAATTCCTCCTACTGATTAACACATCGCCTGATTGACCAGGAGTGACCAGCGCCCACTCCTACCGACCAGCACTCATACTTACTGCCTAGTACCAACACTTGCTAAACAATTCATAATGTTATTGACCAGCAGCAATATCTATTGACCAGCACATACAAATACTCTCTCTCTCTCTCTCTCTCTCTCTCTCTCTCTCTCTCTCTCTCTCTCTCTCTCTCTCTCATCAAGGGAATCAACTCATGATAACACTTAAATGAACATGACGAAAAGTAGAACTGACATTATGAAATTATCACGGGCATTAGCTCTGACTTTTAAACAAATCCGGAATGAATCTTAACATTTTGGCCTCAATTAATCTGTAACTGGGTGGAAAATGAAAACAAAAATCCAGAAAAATGTCAAATATGGCCGAGACTGAAGGCTTAAATTTCTAAACAAATACTGAATTGAGCGCATACTAAAAGGAAATTCAGAGAAAGATGTAAAAATTGTGGTTTTGACTTAAAGTAGTACTGAAAACAGATAGGACCCAATTTAATACATATTTATTAATATTTCCGAAGGTTCCCGATACATCCTCAACCCTTGCACGCCCGTATGGTTTGTTCTATGTGCATTTATCTCTTGCACGGGAACACCGCTCTGGTTGGTGTCTCAGTCTTTTGGACCAGCCTCTACTTTGGACCAGCCTCTACACACATCAATTGCGTACAACTTTGAAGTTCGTTTACTCCCAAACTTGGTCACCTTACTTAAATTCTGCATCCTGCAGCGAGAGCTTGTAGAATGCAGTACTTCAAATAATCTACACGCACACACACACGCGCGCACACACACACACACACACACACACACACACACACACACTGTCAGTCTGTCTGTCTCTCTCCTTCAGACCCCCCTCATAAGTTTTTCGATGTTAATTCCTCAAAATTCTATAAATAGACCTCCGTCATATGAACTAATAGTAAATTAGGATGAGATCTGTTCCCTTTGTTGGTCTGCGGCTCCATATCCAAAACACTGTGAAAGAAATATTATTCTTTGTAAAGAGAGATAATCATTTTGAAGACAACCTCTTTCACACATCACTATTTCATCGATTTTAGTCACTCATATGACCTCTTTCTTGGACAGCACTACTCTCTCCTTTCATTTCTGATTCCACATATTTTCTGAAATGCGCAAATTTGCACACTTTCTCGATCCAAAAGTTTTTGTATATATCTTTATCGCAAAGCTTTCTGAAAAGATCGCACATAATGTGATAAATGGAATTCGGTGGGTATTCTTGCCTATTCCCATTCCTCACATCTAATATAATTTTGATAAATATGTATCACTCACCTCTGCAATGATATCTTTCAGATCTGGTATATTAACACCCTCATGAAATGACCGAACTATAGAAAAGCCTAGTTCGTATTTTTCTATGTGATTTTGGATTTTAAAGCCACATTCCTCTTGAACCTTGGCGGTTTTATATAGCGGGTCGGGCTGTAGACCATCTTTTAGCTTATACTCATAGGGTAGGGAACGATTTGATGTCCTGGAATACAAGACGCTAATGATGCACCACCAGTTCATGTGCCTAACTAGCAGTAATGTACTGTACGCAAACTCGTGTTTAATGCGTTTAACTGTGTTGGGCAGAAATTATTGAACTGGTTGTGATCTGTTGATGGAATATGTTAATAGATTGGATTCTGTAGGGTAGAAAGTACGGTCTGTTTGGTAAAATACACCAGTAGAGAGTGGAATGGATTGCGTACTGTTCTATCCATCGAATGTGTTTTAATGATGTTATGTGTGACTTTGAGTGACTGAGCTGTACCGGTTCCACCAGACTGAATCAACCGGATAGATTTCTATGACCGACTGAACTGCATAAGGCGTGAAGATCCTGCTTACCGGCTGGACTGCTCGAGTTGATCAGATTCTATCGACAACAGCACTAACTATTAATTGGAACAATCTATTATATAATTAGCTAAGCTGTTATTGCATCTTACGGATGTTCCAAAGATAATCATTAATATTGTTGCCCAGATTATTCCTGTAGGTCTGTCCAGTCGAAGAAAGTCTTCCAATTGAATATACTGCAGGAGACGAAAAGATTCTGCTGAAAGACTGGATTATGCTAGTATGCAAGAAGCAAGGTAGTTCGTGGAATTGCTATTTCGGCTTGGATTTTCTTCTGGGCTCGTAGCTGGAACGGAGCCAACCTGCGACACTCCTTACACTGCATTTTCTGGCAGTGAATGTATCGCTTAAGAATTTTTATAAGGTGGCAACATCTTTTTATCGTTGGGCTGAACCTTCATCGTCAATCGCAGTTTCCAATAGTGACGTACACAATTCGGGTTTTCTGTTCTTTGGCTTCACCTACGGTTTATCTGCGTCTCCCTCCATTTATGTTAATTGTTAAATTTCTTGCAGGAAAGTACTATTGTATGGTCTTTTATTTTCATTCTTATAAATTTATGTATTTCACGACATATTTTCAAACGGAACAATCATATTGATATTCGTATTGTTATTTTATCGATATTTGGATTTTCAGTATTTTTTATTTTGATTATTCTTGCTTCGTATATGTAATTTAATTACTTTTGTGTTAGTTTTAAATTTTTTATTTTTTTTATTTTATTACATGTTATTGCAATGATATTTTATTCACTGGAATTGACATTTTTTCAGAAAATTCAGTTCAGTTTTTTTTTTTTTTTAGCCTGATTAAAACGCAGTAGTTTTGCTATATTGTATTTTAGCTGACCTAGTTCCTGACCTTGATTCAGAAATTAGTAAACACAGAGTGAAAATCATTGGTCGTAATCAAGGTCATTCTTGGCTTGCGTCAGCTCTGTTGTAAACAACCTTTTTATAATTTTTTTCCCACTATTCAATCTTATAGTAAGATTCGTTCAGTACAATCGAACCTGTAAATAGCCTACGTGCTAACTGACATATTACTTTATTGCGTTGTTCGAACTAAGTGACAACGTGACCCCACCATGTGATCTAAAATTGAGGGTTAAAACAGATGTTTTGTAGTGTTTTCGGTCAGTCGTAATTTTATACCGTCAGTGTTGATGTCAGTTTGATTTAAAATTCTTCTATATTTTGGATTTAATAATTTATATTCCCTGGAAAATACCAGTGTTCATAAAAATTCTTGGACAAAGACATTTATTGGAAATTATTCGGAATTCTAAAGCCGGAATATTATTCTTGATTCATAAAATTCAACAAGGAACTGTTGACATATCAACACAAAACAGGATATTGAAGACGTCATCGCCTTCCATCTTGGAACTTCATCGGGATTCGAACTTTGATTCATTTAGAACTTTTTAGTGATAGGACTTATATTTTTAAATTCGAGGATTAATGTTTGGATTGTATTGACGAACCGTAAGTCCTTTTTCATATTTTATCTTGTTTTCTAGGGAAATAAATTATTTTGTTAAATTTTACAAAGCTTGTTGGCTCCGCTCTTTTCTTTGTTACTTTTGTACGAGCCTACACATAACAATTCTAAGTTTTCAAAAAAGTTTTAATCATCTTATAATTTGCTTTCTTTTTGTTCTGAATTGCTCGTTTCTTTCAGTCATTTCTAAGGGTTTTATATCCACATGAGTTGTTACTTTTGATCTGGCTTTGAGTCCCGTTCTTTTTTTTTTCTGGTTGTACATAAGTCGTTTGGGCTTTATTAGTAGTTCTTGTATATTAGTTTTGCATCCTGTTTGTTCTTTGTGTTTGTTTCTTCTTCGATGTGTTTATGTTTATTAATTTTTCTGACTGGGACAATGAGTGAATGAGTGAGGGGTGGAGTGGACAGTCACTTTCCAATCGCCTTCCGTTATCTCTCCTTTTTCTTTAATGTTTGTTTTTCCTTTCTTAACATAGGAATTATCGTACGGTTCCTTCTGTCGGATTGTTGTTACATATTCTTGTTCTAAGTTCATTCTTTGCAATGCTATTTTAATTGCAGGCAATTTTCTTCAGTTTGATTTTCCTTTCGATGAAACATTTATATTTTCAGTCTTCTCATTTTCATCTTTTTTTTTAAAAATCTTTTTCTCATTCTGAGTTCCTCCATGGGTCTCGGCAACATTGGGTAGATAATAGCCTTAGGTTGAAGATTAATTGCTCTGTTATTATGTGTACTATCTTTATGTCCAACCGATCCATGGGGATAAATGATATTCCAACATATGTGTTCATGTATGATTTATTACAGTATCAATATTCTACGTTTGACCTTCCAAATAATAGTTTATCAGAGGATTAGTCAATTATAAGAAATAATGACAATCCGACGGATGCCCTAAGTGTCAACAACCGTTACGATCATGAATGTATAGAGGCGCTGAATATTTAGAGTCGCCTCCCTTTATCCGATCACGCATTGATCACCAACACTATAAATCAAGAGAGAGAGAGAGAGAGAGAGAGAGAGAGAGAGGTGTAAACCACTGTTTGTTATTGTTTGAGCGCGTTTAGTATTTTGGTGTTACCTATTCAGTACAGTGATGTCCAGTGTCCATATACATGTTGTTCTGTTGTACGCACGGTGAACTGGCAGTATGTGAGTTACTTGCATTGCATAAGATGCAACCGCCGATTACATTAACAAGTTCCCTGTTCCATTGTTTACTCCTCCAACGACTCTCGAGGAGTCAACTTCAACATTTCTGAGTGCAATATGTTACTCAATACTTTGCAAATGGTATCGAAGAAAATTACTATTGTAGATTAGAATACTACACGGCACTGGAAAGTTTTTAATAATTACATTGTGATAGTTTTATAATAATTCCCCGCCTTATCATTTTGTGAATTGTTCGTGTGTTAGATTCATTTGCTTTTAATTATTTATATATTTCATGTGTTTATGTTGTAGGTCTTCACGGTCTTCATCTTCTTCGTCGTCTTCTTCTTCTGGTTGCATAGCCTATCTTGTGCTGAAAAATGGCGTTAAACCCTATAACAACAACACCTTCTTCTGGTGATTCATTTAGTCATCAAGTCTGATTAAAGTAACAAGAACCCACGGAGACGTAACGTTATTTCTCCCGTATACCTGTTACATCTATTGCAGAGGGATACAATCTTATCCTGTTTACAGGCTTTAGGGGATAAGTTTCGTCTTTTAGACTGTAATCCAATATGAAACAATCAAATGCTAGATGAGAAAATAACATCTTCAAATAAATCATAATCTTAGAATCATCCGATATGTCATTGTGGTAGCAACTGACGTAAGGATGTGAGAATGGTGGAGCAATTAGAACAATATGCACCAACCAATTATGTTAGATATGGCAGTTGAATGTATTCATCGAATCACCAAACCTAGGAATGGTGGCTTCAAACGGGCTTCAAACGGGGAAGTTTACATTCTTTTACATCCTTCCATAAAATAAAATGTACATTTTTAGTCACATTTGTCAGCATCCATAGAATAAATAAGTTAGACAATAACTACTCGTTGCTTAGCAGCTGATACCTAGCTGTTGGAGTGACAGTAGGGCTAACTTGTAAAATAACCCACCTAGTTGATAGGCGACATAGTGTCATTATCCCAACCCTACAGGAGACCAGCAGAAATGTATCAGTCACCCAGTTACTCTCTGACTAGAACATAACTGATACAATTCAATCGTCCTCAGCATATTGCTTTATGAAAAGGGATATTAATGAGAAAAAAAGCATGTAAGAAAATTTGTTTTTACCTAGTCCATAAGGTGTAACTTCACTAATTTGGGCAATAAGCTGCTATTGCATATTATTGTAGTCCTGAAGAGAAAATCATTCGGATTATTCTGATTTTTCCTGGAGAATTTCTACCAGCTGAAGAATGTTACTTGTATTAAGCACAAAGAGGCATTTAAGTCTGAATAGAAAATAAAATATATTTTGGATTCAGCCTATTGACTTTTGCGTAGGATTACACAATATGCAGGTGTGATTTGGCTGGTTCCCAAAAGGTCACTTGCACTAAAATCTCCAGTCATTTCATTCGGAATCAGCTATGTCATAAAATGTAATATAACATATGCTGACTGCATATATGGTGTGTCCAGGTTAATGTTTTTATATCTAGTGTTTCCAACTTAGTGATGCTATATCCAGTGTGTCCAACTTAGTGATGCTATATCCAGTGTGTCCAAATTAGTGATATTATATCCGGTGTTTCCAAGTTAGTGATTTTATATCTGGTGTGTCCAAGTTAGTGATTTTATATTCGGTGTGTCCAAGTTAGTATTTTATATCTGGTGTGTCCAATTTAGTGATTTTATATCCGGTGTGTCTAAGTTAGCGATTTTATATATGGTGTTTTATATATGGTGTGTCCAAGTTAGTGTCAAGAATAGTAAAATAGTTTTGGTACATCTGAACTTAAAACCAATTCGCTGGATTTAATATAAGTAATGTAGAAAAATGAAGGGAATATACAAAGAACTTAATTATCATAAGGGTAGAATCCATAATAATGTCTTCTTTTTGATGATTCAGTATCCTAGGCGAATTCATTGCTCATTATATTATTTAACTGAAGTAAGTTAATAAAAAAAATTAACTAATGAAACATTTGACGAATGCAATATTGAAAAATAAAGTTGTTTTCGTTTCGAAGATGGGAAGCACCAGTCTTAGACAAATAAAGGAAATATATAACTTTGTTTGAAATGGCTAATTCTAGGCTGATGATTCTGTGTTTAATGGATCCACAACGAAATTATCTGCAATTGTTCCATAAAAGCACTCGAATACAAAAGGTGCTCACTTGCGGTTTTCTAGCAACACTGGTTCCTGAAACGCTCACTAAGCCATTATCATCTGACCGCAAGTCAAGAATTTTGTCTGAAAATATGTCTTCGTTTGCTCCACACTGATTGCAGACGGGGTGTATTTTCGAATCATTATTTCTTCTGGCAATGTTAGAACTGGGTTGTAGCCACCAGCTGTGGTAGACATCACTGGATGCCATTCCGATGAATTACACTGAACTTAATGCACACTTAAAAATCTTTCCAAAACCGCTTTCAGATCCATTATTATACAAATGGGCTACATTCAATTTGATTTTTTTTTTCAATGTAAAATTGATATATAGGATGATAAAAATTGATTTTCATTTAGAGATTTGTGTAATATGATATATAGGTAACTTAATATGTGGATCTCTAAACATTAGTAGGGTAATACTATCAGTTACTGAGCACATGGGTTGTGGCCCGCCTCGGCCGACTAAGCTTTTTGATTGGCAAAATTCACAGACAATGATCTAAGCCTTAGATCTGCGATCACATGTCTTGAGCTCATAATCTAGGCCGCATATAAGATCTGCAACGCAAGCCAAGGCCAGCTGGGTGGGAAAAATTAAACTATGAAGAATATTATCATACGGGTAAGAAAATTTCTTTATTCGTTTCCTACTGAGATTCGAACCGGGTTACGGCAAAACAATCGCCGAGCCTGCACGCACCAAACCCCATCTTCCTTTGATCATGCGCATATACCCCAAAATTGAAGGAACATCGTCGCTGGCATAAGCATTCGATGCACATATGTATGACGACCTAGCAATTAACTCTCATCTAAGACGTAGACACTCCGGCTTCTTATGACGGAAATCAAGGCATATAGAAAATTATATTGATTGGTACACCATATACGATGGAAAGTAGTATCACTGGATCCTAGATGAGCATGCGTGAAATGTAGGATCCAGGGATAGTAGCATTATCGTCCTGTCTGTTGTTTATTCGTTTATCTCTCTCTCTCTCTCTCTCTCTCTCTCTCTCTCTCTCTCTCTCTCTCTCCAGCAATCATATTTCGCCAATCGGTTTTTACGTACTCATTTGCCGTAATAATAACACATTCTTACCAAAACGTCTGGAATCATTTGCAATAGGAACATTTTCTAGACTTTGCAAAATTATTCCTTTGTACAAGACCTTAATACCGAAGAAGAAAAGTCTCAAGGAAGCATGAACATCAATCCATTTTATATCCCCTTTCTACATTCAC
>JAECUM010076645.1:0-10006 GCA_016617855.1 Megalonaias nervosa
AATGTAATCTGAATATGCAAAACATATATCATTGCTCTCATTTACAGCTTATCCTGTTCGGAAAACTTTTTATTTATCGAAACATTATTATTAACGTTATTAAAAAACTATCAAGATTAAGACAAACACATTATATCGAACAATTAAGAGAGAAAAATATCATTTAGCAAAGGTTTCATAGCTGACCAGTTCATAAAAGAAGGTAAAGAAACATCCGTCACAAAGAGAATCAGGTCTGCAGAAAAAAGGTAGTTTCCTGGGACAGTCTTTAACACAGTTGGGTTATCATCGCTGAAGACGATGTGTGCTATCATCATTATCTACATATCTATATCATTTGAACTCACTTTTTCTCTTTTGTACTCTTCGACCGTCAGATACTGTTTATCAGCTTTTGGAATATTGTTCTTTACTACGTAGGTATTGCTATCAGAATTTATTCGAGTCTTAGGATTTTTGTAAATGTTCGCTGCATCCAGCAATGATAATCGTTTTTATAACTATGTCACTCGGTAAGAAACAGATATCGTCTTCACTAACAGTATAGTCCGTCTTTGCTTTTGAATCTTGCATTCATGTTTGAAAATGTAATAATTTTTAAGTAGGAGTCGTACCCGTGTATTTTATTTTGTTTGGGGTTTTTTAATGCGTGCATCTAAGATGCAAATTAAACAGGATTTAATGCTTTGATTTATTCTAGCTCTTCCTTAATCCGTAAGACCATTATTTCTATGGCGAAAAGAATTTTTGTATCCAGGAAGTTCCTCATTACAATTATCTAATTCAGATTCAGTACCACAATCAATTTCTTTCACCTCATTTAAATTTTTATTTCCAAGATTACATTAATTTTTTAGTACTTTCCACTAGTACCGAGCATTATACTGTACCTGTTTTTCTTTCATTTTATCTATCTCCAATTATGATTTAGCATAATGTTAAACTTTTTTCAATAATTAAATTAATTCAGATTTGTATTTAGCAGTTTGATTTAACGCGCACTCACGCAAGATTTTTTGTTTATTTGTAAATAAACATTAAATTTGTATGCTGATCGTAATACGTTTGTGACGATTTTATTTATCTAATACGTTAACGAAATTCCGCCGCCTTATGGTTTCAAGCACATTGCCAAATTTATTTGATTTTGCCTGATTTTCCTATTACAAAGTTCTTTGTGTCTTCACTATAAAACTGTACACTGTACTTGTCAAATCTATCTAATGGTTTGTAGGTGACGAATTAAGTTTCAGAGTAGCATTTCTCAAAAATACAATGCCAATATTAAAATCAACTATAGAGTAGAACGTAGTAAACAGATTGCAGTATTCATGGACTTGTTACACCGAAAATCCATTTGAAGAGCCGGAACTGTGTTTGGTGGTTAGTTCGTGTGAAGAGGTTTTACATTTTCTACTAAATGTTGCTTCTTGACACCTGGACCAACATCCAATTTAATTTCTAATATTTTCAAGCATTATAAACTTGAATTTTTTTTTTATTGACGTTTGAAATTTTTATCAATATAAATTTCCGTATATTTTGCGCTGATGATCAAATTTTGGTTTTTGCAAATTAACGCACATAATAACCCGTCACGGTGTGTGTTATTTCACATTTTGCTGTTCAGCAATGTAACGCAGAACGCAACTGCCTCAAATTTGTATTAGATTACCATTTATACCAAGCTGTTACACTTTGCATTGATAGAGATCTTGACGATACAGCTTTCTAATGTCTTGCAACTTCGCGTATAACAACTTGACTTTACTCTCGAAACAGTTAAAACATGAAAATCACTTTGAACTTAATATGACAATAAAGTCAAATCTCTCGTACAAAATATATTAAAGGAATTTACATTAACCGTTTAAACCTTAATAACCTACAAAACGTTACATGATAACATTTTATCAGAAATGAACAATCAAAATGTTTTGTAAATTTTTAAAACTTTTTTCTGGGTGACTGCAAACTAACTGACCTGTTTGATAGTCAGACAAATGGTCGCAATAATAATAATATTAACAAGCAAAATATAATAATATCAGGAGATTCTACGAAATGTGTAAAAGAAACGATTATAACGAAAACAACACACTCGTACCCACGGATAGGCATACACACATATGCACAAACACACACACATACACACTCGCGATTCACTGGCAGTCGAGGTTAGCCACTCGGCATCAGCATAAAGGGTGATATCCTGGTGAAGTTATGTTCAATGTACCTATGGGCATGAACCACGTGGCTCTCCAGTGGTGCTTATGAGCTGGGTCTAATGACTCCAAAGTACAGACAAGAGTTATGTTGAAACGTTCACAAGCTCTGTCATTCTTAGGGCGATAGGTTGACTTCTCTGTTTATATGTTCAAAAGCTCTCAAAACAACTTGCCCTCAAAATTTCCAACTTGATATAAGTAGATTTGCTTACTAAATCCAAAGGATTTAATAGAAGAGTCATCAGTTGTTATTCAGTTGGATACTCAATTTATTATACGCATTGTAACACTATGAAAATATGAATAAAGTTATCGAATTATCTATATCATTTCTAAAATGAATAAATACACAGTGAAATTAAAATCCACTTTTTACACAAAGAAATAACTTTGTGCAGTGCGTAACTAATGTTCAACGTACATCCATTCTGAAGTATGTATCAAATTTGATGTTTGCATTATTAACCTTTTATCATACTGGACAAAGCACTGATCGAACTTAAGATATATTGTTTGCATTATTTGCACAGTTCTCCAGGTCATTGTACGTACCCTTGATTCCTCTATATGCTCTGAGTTACAGACATAAAGGGAACAGATTTACCACACACTCATAATGCAAATACTTGTTTGTAATGACGCAAATTATATCTATCAGATGCAGCCCGAGATTCACAATTTAGGGAACTCATCATTAATTCATTCATTCACATTCCATCTTGTGAACAGTATAAGCAGTTATGGAGAGCTTTGACTGAACCTATTGCATTTATAGCAACATATAGCAAACAGACCTATAAACTCATTGTTACACTCCCTCAGTTAAATTATCCAACAATAAATAGAAAACGCTAATACAGCTTTTGGAGGTAAGGAGAATCATTGACTTCTGGATAAGAAAATAACATCATGGATAAATTATTGTCCTTGGTTTAAAATTGTCTAAACTCTTGCTTTGAATAGATATATCCAAACTATTGCTTTGGTCTAGAATTGTCCAAACTCTTGCTCCGGTCTAAAATTGTCCAAATTCTTTGTTCAGCTCTGAAATTGTTCAAACTCTTGCGCATCTCTAAAATGGTTGAAACTTGTACTCTGTTCTGAAACTGTCCAAACTCTTGCTTTGGTCTGAAATTGTCCAAACTCTTGCTCTAGTCTAAAATTGTCTAAACTCTTGCTCTGGTCTAAAATTGTCCAAACTCTTGCTCTGGCCTGAAATTGTCTAATCTCTTGCCCTGGTCTGAAATTGTTTAAACTCTAACCTCGCTCTAAAACTGTCCAAGCTCTTGCTTTGGTCTAAAATTGTCTAAACCTTTTATCCGGTCCAGAATTGTCCAAATCATGATTCCATCATTTATTTTCTTGGTGTGCCAGTGTGAGAAATACAGTTTGTATTGTTTGTGGAAACTGTAGAGGAGGGGAGGGTCTTTGGTACATCTTGAAGGAAATACTCTGTAGAAACTCCATTCCTACTGATGAGCACTACTAAGCATATTTATTCTGTTGGATTCAAAATGTCTGTTTTTACACCATTTGATTCATTACAAAATAAGCTGAGTAGAAATGAATGTAAATAACCCAACATATCACTGATATCGAATGAAGCATAAGTTGGTTAAGGTACACGATCTCAATTTAAACATTTTCTTCATAAGAAAAACCGGTATAACTTTCACAAACAACCAAAATCATGTTCTGTAATTGTTTATAATTCGTGTCTGTGGTAAGAATTATATATATATATATATATATATATATATATATATATATATATATATATATATATATATATATATATATATATATATATATATATATATATATATATATATATATATATATACAACAGTTAGGAAAGTTTTAAAGAGAACCTGTAACCAGTGATTAATACCGTGTACGTCTGCAGCTTCAGTTTGTTGAGAAAAGATATTCTTACCTAAAGACGCATCCATAACTGCATTAGTTACATTGCTTGTGGTTATATATTTGACCTGAATACTTTCAAATAACACGTCTAAAGTGTTAGAACTGTTTAACGCTTGCAACTTATGTTTGATATATTTTAATGATAGTGCTGACATGCTTCGATGTGTGCCTTTAAAACTAACAAGAAATGCAAACCTATTCGGCAGTGCCAAGTTCATGACCTTTTGATCAGTTTAAACAGTTTTAACGTTAATCAGGGTGTGAGGTCCATGAAGGGAATCGAAGCGATTTGGACAATTTTAATCCCTTATGTCTTCGAAAAATCTACAATAAAACCACTTTGTACTATACTCCCTAAAATATAGCAGGCGCATCTGATCAGATTCTCTATCTCCATTAAATTTTACATTCTACACTTTGTTCAATCCAGTTGTAATACGTGTGTTAGTGGAAAGGAAAACGAATACGATGTAAATATTTTAGCGATGATCTTAAAATATCTAAAGAGTCCGTTGGACATTTTATTGCTCAAGAGTTACAAAAATATAATGTCCTAACTGGAGTCAATTCTTCGAGAAAATTAAAATTGAGCCCTACCGTCAAAAGTGCCAATCTACCTCCTAGTCATAATAATACCGATGTGCATAAATGTTGCTCATGCAATCCAAACATGACTTTATCCAGCGATTCTTCTGTAACTTTTCAGCTAAATAATATTGTAATATTATCTTCAAGAGAATGGTCACTTTTAATATATTTAGCCATGCGAACAAATGTTGTAATCCAACAAATGGTTGTTTTCAGTCAATATCAGTCGGTGCAAAACGGTACATGCCGAATAAAACATACGTGACATAAAGTTGCTACCGCATGTCCTCGCCGATGAAAAGGTTTTGAATTAGGAAAAATGTGGCTGATCAAATATTTGAACTTGTACATTCGAACGTAGGAACACGTCCTTACATTGTCTAAAGTGTATTTGATTTGTCACATTGCGCCAGTTGGTCTGTTTAAACTATGCAGTTACGTGACTTAAGTCAGTGCAGCGGTGCGCGATAAAAAAATTTTAGCCTCAATTAGCATGGAGTTTTCTGTCCACATTGCCCTTTGTTAATGTCTTTTGATATTTAGGGCTTTCTCTAATTTCTTGAAAACAAAAAAGGTTTATCTGGTTGTAAAAAGAGCACAAAATGCCGAAACCATCTAATTTTCCATCTGCTGCGGTCATCTAATATTCTATCAGCCTATTGAGCCATCTAGCTAGCTAGCTATCTTGCAAGGAAAGGTGCATATGACAAATGAGTAAATTACACGTGTTTCTGGTTACTTCGCCGACACCCTACAAATGAAAATAGTTCATTAACAATCTTCAGTTGATGAGCTGATCTGTAAAAATGTTATTTTGTTCAGAAATATAATTTGGCAAATATAACGAATTAGCAAAAGGAAAATGAAACCTTTTCTTTGAGGTTTCATTCGCCAGGTACTGTGTAATTAAAATAGTTGCCAACCCATTTATAAATGGTATCAGCAATACAAAATACGCATACATTATGTGAAAAGAAATCAAGCTTTACGTGGAGATAATTGAGAAATAATATGGAAAATATTGAATTATTTCAATCTGCGTTCTTTTTATCATGTAGTTTCCTAATGAATGATTAACTCTCTAAAGCTACTATAAAATAGAATCAGCAGTCCGCTGATAATAGCTTTCTTTGCCACCAGCGAAACATTTGCTTGCTTACTCATTTTTAGATTCAAAATGAAATAAAATGTTAAAGTTGTTAAATTTGTTTTACTTTATATACTCCAACCCTGTATTATCGCGGGCGCTGTATTATCACGGCAAACAGGATTTCCCGAATAATTTTGAACACGCGCCGTCTATTGGTTGTTCACAGATGTAAAGCTTTAGCCAGGAAGGACACAACATCTGTAAGAGCACAGTTACATAAAAAATGACAACATTTTTGGCAATTCTACAGTGAAAAATAATGAACATCACATTTTTATAAAGTGAATGGAATTCCATTGATCAGCAGATGTAAAACTGTTGTCAAACTTACTATATCTGCATTGGTCTTGATTACGAAATACACTCAGTGCATCGTCTGATGTATGATATTTATAGGTTATATACCGATGGCGACATACATGTCCTTACAAGGTTACGCATGGAATTTCATTCCATGTTAGCCAATATGGACCAAAATTGACTAAACGATGCTTATGATCCTAATTATCCTATATAAATAGTAAAGCAATAATAATTAAACTATTTTCAAATCAGTAGTATTTCAGTAAGAATAATAATATTAATAACAGATATATATATATATATATATATATATATATATATATATATATATATATATATATATATATATATATATATATGATGTGTTCTTTGACATGTAGAAGAGGGGTGCAAGTTGTTGTCAGAAAGAAAGTGAACGAAAACACAGGGTTCTATATTATTAACTTGTTGGATGAGATTGTAAAATTAAATGTGCATACACCAGCCTACTCTTTCCGACATCGATAGAGTCGAAAGGAAGATAGAGAGTGAAAAGACAGAATTTCCTAGGTCAGTCGTGCAAATGTTACAAAGTCACAGTATATGGGTACATAATAAAAACGTTGTGTTTGATGCTGGCCACTTTCGTGACTCTGTATTGAACATAAATGATATTAGTCAACCAAATACTTGCTGTGTATTTACAGCATAACATAACTATTTGGACAAAGTCTATAGAGTAAACGTGCTAAGAAATTGAACAATGAGACATAGCGTATAATACAGAAATTTTTTGAGGCTGCAACCGCCATAAACAGAAATACAGCAAATAGAGCTTGCTGCATTTCTGGCAGCCACAAAAAGGCGGGAGGGGCAAAGAACTAAAATGACCAGCATCAAAGAAAAGAAAATATCAATGTTGATCAAAATTAAACCGATGAATTCTGTAGTGCTGGGGCAGTAGAGCACCCTCATACTCCCCGATAGCTAGGATATACCCTGCATGTATGGAGGATTGGGAAGAAACTTTAAAACGTATGCGATCACTTCCTGAATGCGCTGTTGGTCTTCCGGAGCTGTTAGAGTACCCTCATACGTTCCTGGCGGTCGAATAGGCAGGTAGACACAGATTAGTCCGGGTCGAGTAAATGATATCCCAGCAATGCACGGTCGATGCCCAGGAGGCTAGGTCTGTGAAACCCACGAGACCTGAAAGAGAAAGTAGCACACACGGCGGAATGGCGATCATAGAAAAAGTGATTGAAGTGTTACGAAGCTGCGACCCTTAACCTAACGTTGTATTTCGTAAATGCATCTGATCTCCAGCGGCCTAATTCCCTTTTTTGGTTGTCACTGAAACCTTGTCTGGCCGCCTCAGTGGCGGGCCCAATTCTGAAAACTATGGGACTTAAAATGGTTCGAGTTAAATCCACAAAAGCAAAGCACTCTTCTAAGTTCTGTACTAAATTCTACTCTGGAAACTGGTTGCCCATTTTGGTTCATAAAAAGCGGTCCTAGAGTATTACCCCTGAGGGTTAGGTATGCTTGTAAATGAGCTATCGGACATGTCGCAGGATTTTGTTGAGCAGCAACATGTAATATATATGGTTGTCCCGAGACGTGTTTGAAATGTCGAAAAATGATTGTAAGACGCTTGTGGACAAAAGTGACGAGATAATTGTATCAAATTGCCATTCTGATGTTCATTTGTATGCACTGTAATCTCTCCTATTCTGAGAAAGGCATGGAAACCCAATATAAACATGGCCGAATACACAGTACGCCTGAAATGGTCTGAGATGGCATGCTTTATAGAAACTGTAAGTCTATCCAGTGTAACTATGTCAATTGTCAAACGAACATCATGAGATTTACTTTTGTGAATGGTTTGAATGAGTCTTTGAATAAGGAATGGGTAAGAAGGGTCTGTGAAGCCGTTAAGTTTGTGCACATATCCAACTGCAGAAACAAACATGGATATCGGACATTCCGCATATTTCTTGTTGATTAAGTGCGCTATGAAAAGTGCCAATTTGGTTATTGAAACTGGGTGAGACAACTCAATCAAGGTGTCCGATGTGAACTCTTAATGTAGCGTCCACGTCCGGTTATATGAGGTTTGTGTAGCTAGGCGTAGGATGTTTTTAAGCCAATGGTCAAGCGTATTCTCTAGCTGGGTAAGGTTGGATGAAGCGGAATGCGATGAGGGTGTGAGTCCGCATAGGGAGCCATGGCGTGGAAACTCGAAACCTGTTGGCGAGAAAGGGCAACGGCGAGTCTGTTACGTATACCAGGTATATGTTTTGCCCTGAACAAGATATTTAATTTAAGACAAGAGAGTACAAATTTGCGAATGAAATATATGATTTTTGTGTCCTTAGAGGATTGCTTGTTTATGATTTCAACTAAGGCTTGATTGTCAGTGTGGAAATATATACATTTATTGGATAAGTGTTCTCCCCAGATCTCAGCTGCCAGAACGATGGGGTAGGATTCTAGGAGCGTTATATTTTTACATGCCCATGTCTGATCCCAAATGCCATAGAAATAGTGTGTGCCTATAATCGCACAGTATCCGACTGAGGCAGAAGCATCTGTGTACAAGTCCAACTTGTCGGAAGTCATCCAAATGTCAGGTAAGAATAAAGATCTACCGTTAAAACCGGTTAAAAAATTTTGCCAGGCCATTAAATCTTCTTTACCTCTTTTGTTAGTCTAATGCGGTGATGCGTATTTGAGATGCCAATTGTCAAGTTGATGAGTGGCCCAAGGAAAGCTCGTCCCGGCAAAACTACTGCGCAAGCAAAGTTAATAGTACCTATGATAGATTGCAACATCTTGAGAGTAATTATATTTCCAGGCAGATATAAATGTATGAGTTTATTACATTTTTCTAGTTTGTGCCTGGGAAGGCGAACCTCCATTCTCACGGAATCCAATTCGTATCCGAGGTACGTGATGGTTGTTGACGGGGCAAATGTTTTATCCGCAGCCATAGGAACGCCGATATCGGCACATACAGTCAGGAAGCGATCAAGCTTATGCTGGCATTGGACACGAGTTGCATATATTATCAAAATATGGTCAAAAATATGTGTCATGTGTGTTATATATAACTTTATGTTCGCTTACGATTGAAGAGAATTGCTAAAGGTCTCAAATATCTGGCAACTGGAACTACAACCCATTGGTAAGCATTTGTAAAAATAGTACCTGTTCCGCCACAAAAAGCCCAAACAACGATATTGCATGGGACAAATAGGAAGAATGCGGAAAGCATTTGATATGTCTGTTTTTGCCATAAAACACCCCCTACCCAGATATATATATATATATATATATATATATATATATATATATATATATATATATATATAATACAAATAATACTATCATTCAGGTTAGAGAATTTTTAATTCGTACTCTACGGAGATTCGAACCCAGGTCCGTGGGTAAACGGCACCCATCGCCTTGCCTGCACGCACCAGCCCATATTCCGTCACGACTAAGCACGCATCACCAAAAAATGATGGCGCTGAATCGGTGTTATACGCACTCGTGCGTAGCAGACACACTCGCATGACGACCCGATAAGTAATTCTCATCTATCTACACAGTCGTTCCGGATTCCTATGAAAGAAATCAAGGTATACAGGCTTAATTATATAGAATTATAAATATACACCAGACAGAACGGAAAGTGCTATCCCTGGATTCTATAGAAGAATGCTTGATAATAGTAGGCAGAATTAATATTTAATACAAATAATACTATCATACAGGTTAGAGAATTTTTAATTCGTACTCTACGGAGATTCGAACCCAGGTCCGC
>JAECUM010076647.1:0-11436 GCA_016617855.1 Megalonaias nervosa
CAAAGTATTTTAATTTCGAACAGCATATGCACAGTATTTATTAAATAATTCCTCAAGTACTACCACGCAATGAATTATACCTTCACACGGAAATGCCCGCATGTATGTATTTGTCCAAAATTGTATATTCATTTGCCATTTGCTATATGTCTGTTTGCAGTAATCCAGTAATAAATGATTGTTAAAGCAAGTTGTTTGAGATCTTGCAACGCTAGTGAGATCTTGCTTCGCGCGAGGTACAGTGTTATCAGATCTGTAATAAGCAATATTGATACAGTTAAAGTATAGAAATAGTTTTTTACAATACGATGGGCCTCATTTTTGGTGTTTTAGAATTTATATGTCCACACACTAAAGTCAAACGGTCACTTAAATATCATTTTGCATTCACAAATGTAGTAATATACCGTAAAAAATTCAGTTACAACTACTTTTTCTACAGTTAGCAAGTCTATTGCAGTCAAGAAAATATCGTTACAACATTACCCAATCACTTACATGTTTATGAACGATACTACAACGACGTTATATAATTTTTCTTTATACATTATTCTAACGTCTTTTGTTAAGCTCTCTTTAACGGAATATATTATCTTTCTGTACTATCTCAACAGATATTATTTTCAGATCTGCTATGCATTTTATGTGTGTGTGTGTATTTTTAAATTCAATTTATAGCATAGAATGACATTTCATTTACGACTCGAGTATTTATATTAAGACGGGTATCCGCTAGACGATGCATGAACAGGGGTAAGACTGTTTGTAAAATTCTTCACACGAAGTTGAAATAATTCTTGCTAAAGCTTGTCAAGAACTTGTTTTTGAGAAACCACCATGAAATCATCGGGAGACCAGGTGGCTAAAAACTCGTAATATATCTCAACGATTACCTCGCGCATTCCTTCACACTCTGTACATAGTCTGATTTCTAACGCATTCTAACCGTTTGTTGTTTCAGCCGATCGTCTTTGTCACGGAAATCATTAAGACTTCATAGTAATCAGCGTAATCAAGGAGCCAATCAATAGTAGATTCACCAGCAATTGTATGTGGTTGACCTTGGTCCTCACAGATATTCACAGAAATTTGTTTGCTGCTCAACCATGTCAGAAAAATTCTAATACCGCTTTTGGCACAGTACAGATCTCGTCTTATATTATTACGCGAGGAATATACTTATTCCCGTGCGCTCTGGATCACCCCGTCTCAAACACATGTGATAAGTTTGGGGCCTATGAGTAGGTGTTAATACAACAAAATAGGTGAAATTTTTAAACAATTTAATGACCCGTGTTGTTTAACTGTAACCCCCTCCACCATAAAAATACACAAAGTTTATGACGCGCGACAGAGTCGTTTACCGGTGGTGACGATGATATGGCAGGGAGATTTTCGTTGCCAAAAACTTCTTTAATGCATGATACTTAGGAAATATATTCGGAGATCTTATCGTTTAGTTCTTAATTCTCCAATGGCCTTACTGATCAAATTCATCCTGTATTGATATTTCCCCCTGTGAATATACAACACAGGAAGTTTTTCGAGCTTTGGTAGCAGTTTTTTTCTATCACAGTGATGGGAAATCTATTAAACATCGATAACAATTAAGGACTCAGTTCAAGAGTGCCAGAACAAATATGTGTGTCATACAGCAAATTATAACTTGGAACCAGACACAGCATCTGAGACTGGATTCTGCGTTAATGACTAATTATGTTTCGAATTGCTTTTGTTACAAATAAGAGGGAAAATTATTTCTTATGTTTCTTATAAAAAAGAGAACAAGCTCAGCAGGAAGACCAAATTACAAATGAGATTACTATCTTAGAAGAGGAATGCAATGTAAATAATCTACAGGAATTAGAAAGGATAAAGGGCCATTTAGTGGAAATTCGTGCCAAAAATGGATCGGGTTAGAGTAAGATCTAGGGCAAAATGGATTGAAGATGGGGAAAGAGTTCCAAAAATATTTCTGTAATAAATATTTCTGTAATTTAGAAAATCGGAACTATACAAGTATGATGATGCCAAATGTATCTAAACAAGATGGGACAGTTACACAAAATGAGCTAGAAATTTTAACAGAAGTTGAACTATACTTCGTGAAACTAAATTCTTATCACAATGTAAGACCCAGTTGATCTTGAAGCATCACTGAATTATATAGACATCCCTAAATTGGATAGTACACAAAGTAAATCAATAAATGGCACAGTTACACGAACAGAAGCAACAGCAAGTCTTTTAAGCATGCCTAACAGTAAAAGTCCAGGATCAGATGGATTTTTAGTTTGGTTATTTAAAGTCGTTTGGAGAGATAATGGTCAGTATTTTGTAAGAGCAATCCATTTTGCCAATAGTAAGGATCAGCTATCATCAACTCAGAAAGAAGGCGTTATCATATTTCTCCCTAACAGGGAATGACCAAAACAATTTTTAAGAAACTGGCGACCCATTTCCTTACTTAATGTATCATACAAACTCGCATTGCGAATAAACTTAAACGTATACTACTATTAATAATAAGTAATGATCAAACAGACTTTAGTAAAGGCAGATACATAGGAGTAAATATCCGGACTCTGTATGACCTTTATGTTTTACTCGAACAAAGCAAAGCTACCTGGAGTTCCTCTTGTAATTGATTTTGAGAAAGCATTCGTTTCCGTTGTGTGGCCTTTTTATTGATAAAGTTTTAAATTTTCTATATTTTAGCAAGGCATCTTAAGGCTGGATCCCAATCTGCAATATGGTTGATCACAGATTATCACTGATCCTAGTGAACCTCAGAGAAAACATTCCCTGGCGACCTTTTTAGTCTAATGCTGTGCTAATGTCTGGTTTGATTGTGTCAACTGCCGACATGTATCTAACTCTAGCATGCAAGTCAAAATGCACGACACCTAAATTCTATAACCAAATGATAGACACATATTCACCCTCCATTTAATTGACAATCTTTCATAAGCTTGAATGATTACTATAATTTCCAAAAATGATATTTTAAGTGGGAAATTGAGTGAATCCAAATTACACTGTAACTACTTCACTCTATTTTGAAGCACTTTACACTTACGTTTGCAATAAATGGCAACCGATCGAACTTCTTGGCGATAAACGGAAACCTGCTATGAGCGATTTATGGTAAATATAGAAACACACCACTCTAGCCAATATTTGGTCTCTTTGTTTCAATTGCATTCCAGCCTGAACTGCTGGATGTAACATCCCCAACTGGGCTAGTTAAGACCCTATTTAATAGGGAAATCACAAAAGAAAAACAATCCCTGCCATGCTCTTCATTATAACGCTTGTTCGGTTTGTTGAACCTCAGCTTGATCACTTGCATTATTTTGCAATCGACTATTTTGGTGTGCACTACTTTCTCGCATCACTCCAAACACATCCGGAGTTCCAGTGTTGTTTTCAGCCCGAAAGAATGTCGCTATAACTATGTAGACTGTCTCAAATTCCATTTACCTCAGTGTCATATTTTTCAAAATTACTTTTCGACGAGTTTTAACCCGTTGCTGTTATTTTATAAAAAATTAAAATACTTTCATTTACTAATATTTCATATATTTCCATGATTCTCAAAGCAGTTTGTTACATTAATTTATGCTTCGACAAAATTAGGTGAAATCTTTTGCTTTTAATTTGATTCATGAATTTAATCTAAAGCAATGTTTTCTCCAGGTTTTACTGTCAATCAGTGAACAGTACCAACTAGTTCTGCTATATAACAGAATTGTTCATGTATGATTTGTTCTTCAGGTCCTAACATAAATATTTTAAAACATTCAGTAGCAGAACAATTAAACTTCACAGTTTAATTCAGCAACAATTATGCATGCTTTTATTCACCAAAGTTTGATTCTATTTAAATTAAAAATAAGGTTATCTTTTTTTAATAAAAAAAATAGGCCAGTTCTAATAATGTTATAAGAAAACAAAACGAATTAGTTCATTAGTGATATCTGTTCATTCAAGCTGAACAGTATGTCCAAGACATTTTGATAAGCTTAGCTTAACTGTGAAACAATGGAAACAGTACTATCTATCTATCTAATCTCTAATACATTACATTGTAGGCGTGAGCATGTTGAATGAACTGCACAAGCAACCATTACTTTTCATGAAGGACACGTGAACGCTGTTTTTAGGTAACCAATCAAATACCCAAAATATAAATAGTAGTAGCTATGTCGGATAACCAAATAGGAAATATGCTTAGAATACAGAAAGAAGCCGATGGAGAATTTGAGGGTCCCCGAGCAACTTTAATTTATATTTAGAGTATTGCAATCAACGAACTTATTCCGGACTACATTCAAGTTTGCAAATAAATGTGCAGGTTACTTAATGAAAATGCATTTAAGTACCTTTGCATAATTTCGTGTTTCTTTGTATTTTGAACGAAGTTTCCTTCTTGTCTTGACTATCGCCTTCTAATATCCCGTATGGATAGCCAAGCGTCTTACCTCTAATGCATATGTTTTGAATGAACATTTCTGTGTCACAAAAAAATGAAGATCCCTAGTATTGGTCTAGATTTGGAGAAATGCAGACATCCTGTGCCCACACAAAATAATTACTGCATGGGTCAATATCAAGTTCATAGTTAATAGAAATCTCGTGCAAAATAATTTCCATTCCCATCTTTTTTTTCACTACTCACCACGATAGAGACATCTAGCCTCTTAGTTGATAATTAATTCAGAGCAAGGGCTTTAACATCTTATGTTTTGTCAAGCACGACTCTATATGCTTTGCCCTTATACTTTCTGCGTTGATCTAAAGGATCTTGCTAATGAAGTAATGTTGTGCACTGAATTAATTCAAATGTTTGTGTTATTTATTTTAAAATCTGGTTGATTGTGGCCTACGAGCCGATCTGTTCACATGAATTAGATTTTGTATCAGTTCTTTACCAGTATTTAATCAATGTTTAGTTTCACGATTTTTTGTTATTCACAGTTTCAAAAGAGTCGCAAAATACACAGGAGTACTGAGTCCATCACAAGACAATAAAGACAACCTATTCCTGGTCGGAATGACAGCATATATATCGCAATTAATTAAAACGTACACTACTGGCAAGAAAATGAAACTAATTTGCCCCTTCAGTTATTAACGTATTGAACCAGTAATTTTAGCTCCACCATTTGGTTTCAAATCAGATAAAAACTCTGAATTTCAGATATTTGAAAAGAGGCCTATTGAAACCAAGTAAAGTTGCTGCCGTTCTTCATAGCTTGCATCATTTAATGAATCATTTTAATGACCTTTTAATAATTAGAAACGTTCGCTTATACTTGTCAGTTCAAACACCGTGAACATGCCAAGGTTACGGTAATATAACAAGATAATATAGGAAAACATCCTAGTGCTAGTAATGCTAAATCTGCAACACTATTACATCTAAATTATTTGCTTAAATAGCATTGTCTGTCTACTTTTTGTATAGTGACTCCTGAATATATAATTAATAGTTCCAACAGTCACGCAATTGTCTGAGCTGGACATTAGCTAAACGCGTAATCTAAGTCGTATATTGACAGAATGTAGAATGGCCTAAACGAAAGAGTGCCATTTAACTCATAGTTAAGCCATGAACATTACATGTCAGACTTCTTTTCTTTGGAGGGAAAAATGATCAATATATTGAAATGTAGATATTTATACCATATTGTGAACATTTCTCTTTCATAAGCCTTTTAAGGCGTTGACAAACAAATCTTAATCTTTGTCCTCTGAACCGTATAGTTCACTAACGTTCATCTAAATACGAATAAATAACAAAACGTCTCCTAAACTAGCGACTGGCTAGAGTGACAGCTACTATATGCAACAATCCGCTCGACATCTCTATACAATACAACAGTCCATAAGGGAAGTTTTTGGGATCTGTAGAAATAGTTAATTGTTTGTTTGCTTAATTCAGTCATTTGCAAAACTACAACCATAACAGCCACCACCATCGTTCACCTGCTTCTTAACTTTCTTTCGTTTCTTCTTTCCTACGTTTGATGAAATACGAATCAATACAATCATCCATGTAATTTATTTCCACGATGAAAAGCTACATGTGTAAAACAACTTTATTTGGAAATAATTCTCATTTGCACTCATATTTGGACAACCGGGATCTACCTCCAGTAAAGGTAAAGTATTGGAATTTTTATGCTCATCAAAGGAATGTATTGAAAGGATATCATATGTATGTATATTTGTATATTGGTAGGTAGGTAAGTACTGTAACAATGCGCGTTTACATAAAAAATTCAAATTAACAAATCAAAATTCCACTAGCATACCTAGGTGTCCACAAAAATGCAGAGTTGAATGCTGTAACTGAAGCATGGGAAATTTACACAAATTCTTCTGACCACGATGGATTATTTGTATCAATATTCATGTCAAAAGTTTAGACTTCCAAATTTTTAAACATTAATTATCAACGAAAGTTTATATCACACATTTAGTTATGGTTCCTCATATGTCTTTAAGAAAGAATCACCGAACGAACTCTGATGAAATCTTGCAGATAAAAAAGAATGAAAGTTAAGAACTATTGCTAAATACCTTCTTAGAAATTTATTGCACTGTAGTCATTATTTCTTTACTTGTTTGGTGTCTAGATAAGATGAGAAAATCAAATAAACGAAACAGTTATATACATTATATCGTGTCCGATTCCATATCTACAATGCAAGGACACTTTAATAGTCTGGTGTGCGTTGCTATTATCTGCATTGATACATCCATTGTCGCCGGCTTGAAAACATGTCATTGTCATATTCAGTTTTTTTTATGAAGCGTGGCCAGAAATATCCATGGCAGGCTGTCTAAATTCTAAAATTTATATTAAAATTGGTCTCATATTGGACGTTTTATGGATTCATAATAATCTCCCATATAAAGGATAGAACTATCGAAGTATCGACCGGACGGATCCTACCAATAGCCAGCATATGTACTTGTTATAAGAATCGACAGCTGATTCTTCTTGGATATGAATCTACCATTTTATATTTATCTTTCACTGTTTAACCTATATTTAGGTTCCCAAAGTCTGCGAGAATATTTCCACAAACCAACATAGATCGTAAAATATGAATTCTCTGTTGCTTGTCATGTCTCTTTTGAGTGAGCACAAGTGTTAAAAATTTGTTTGCGTTTTGTCTTGCTATATCTCACAGGATGGACCACCGCTTTAGCTTCTGTAGGAATATATATATATATATATATATATACATATATATATATATATATATATATATATATATATATATATATATATATATATATATATATATATATATATATATATATATATATATATATATATATATAGGTGAGCATGGCGGTGATACCAAGCAAAGGCATGAGGAATGCATGTTTCTGGTGAATGGATAATCTCTCAAGTTCCCTCTGAAAATATCGGTTGTCTTGGATGAATATATTTTACATAGTTTCCTTTAGAGACAATGCGTGCCATTTTACTATGTACGTAAAGAATTTGATCATGAGTGCAGGTTTTATATTACTCGTGTGAGCATCAACTTCTATATACAAATATTTAAAACTTTTAATAAACCGAAATATACGAATTCATATAGTCATTCCTGTGAAATGTACTTTAATTTACAACCAACTTTGTACACAGATTTAAAATTTTGATGCGGAACTACCATGTAGCTATTGAAAATTATTACATTACATCTCAATCGGAATAAAAGCAGATCTCCGACATAAGGGAAATCTAACAGACATCTATAGGAGGTCATGTTCACTTGATATTTCGATTCACCAATTAAATTATAGCTTTCACGTTTTTAACGCTTCCTAACACGAAATGCAACACTTATTCTGATACATCCCTTAAGGAGAAGTATCTTGGGAATTGCAAAGGTCCCTAGAATATAAAACCTTTCTGGTGCCTGTTAAATCAACTTATCATATGATCTCGATTCTAATAAGATTTTATTACATCTGGTATTATTCACTATCTGACTAAGCCAAGGCGGAGACCTAACTTATAAAGGCAATAAAACTTTAAAGTGAATATCTGACGACCTTAAACCGAATGTTATGTGTGTCTGGCAACTGTTTTTATTTGTGATTATCGCATAATGTCATTCAAAACGTATAAGAAAATAATAAACAATTTTAGTGTAAATTAATACTTGACTAGAATCTACTCACAGTAAGAATTCATACTCTGTACGTTACCTGTTTTTTTCCTATAGGTGAAACGTGCAAGAGCCAAGAAATTGTACGGGAAATATGAACCTATATTAGTGGTACTAATGCTTATCAATCAAGTTATATTTATTATACTTTTTTCAGTTGAGCTAATTTCCGTCATGGGTTTACAGTTTAATTATTTTCTAAAACATACATGCAAGGAATTATTTGCTGAAGACTAGATGTTCACTAGCCAGTTTTGACGATCTCTTCACGTGTATATTAAATATGACTCTGCCAGCATGAGTGCTTCTTTTGAATTTAAATTGGTACACTTTTTCTATGTTGTATTTAAAGCCTTTGTTATTGAACGATAATTTGCTTTTTCTTATTTTCATATTCCTCTTAATTTAGAATGTTATTTCATAAAAAAAGATAGAAGCGAACGGTTAAATTAGTGACTATGATTCCAATTACCTATATAATGAAGTTGAAATTTGGCATTAATTAGTGATGGACATATGCTTTTCTTTTCATGAAATCATACCGTAACTGCCTCCTTTGAAATCGCAAATCAAAAGAAAATACTTACTGACATAAGGCCTTATGCAATATCAACCCGTCAAAAGTATGTTCTGTCACTGACTGCACTACCAGGTTGAATAAATATTATGTTTTTCACAACATATCATCCGGTAAGTCTGGCATTGGGCTGTTGCAGCTGTAATTACTGGTGACTGACTGCCATGCGTCTCAAGAACTTTCCAGCTTTTATAGCACAGTTGATCGAGTGCTTATTTCATCCAGCCAGTTACGTCTGATTAAACACACGAGAAAGGTTATATAGTAAAAGTATTCAAAATGATCCGGCCTGATAATTTAATTCACCATTACTATGTACGCCACCGTTTAATTAAAACCAAACAAGAATGCCTTAGCTATCATAAGGCTGTTATGACCCCTGGGTCATGTCAATCCTAGTCCTTCGTCTTGGCTGGTAAATACAATCGCACATTGATCTGCATTCTTTAATCACACAGTGAAATCCAATCATAAATGAGGGATAAAGAACCAGACTAAGGCGGCGCAGGCGCAAATTGTTGTGATGTTATTGGTATATTGTGTCGCCTACCGCTTGCTACCTCGTCACATCGCCAGCTCTTGTGTTCCATCTCTGTAAGAACAGAATTCCTTACCTTTCCCCAAACATATTAATCAAATTCTTCACATTCGGTACAAAAGATATTGCAGAACAGAATGCATAAGATGTTCTTAATTCTACAGATATCATTTTATCACCAATCGTTAGGGCAGTGGTAATATTCTTCCAAAACGGAGGTAAGGCCATGTGGGAAGTACGGTTTTGTTCTACCATGTGACTGAAAAAGGCGATGACACTCCAACTGATCTAGAGCTATGACAGACATATTTAGTCAACAGCACATTTCCAAATACATTTTTATAATGGAAAACATATATCACAGATAAGCGTTATTTACATGGAAAACTATAGCATATAAAATATGGGGTACCTCAACTGACACTAATCAAGGACCTCGCTCCATACTAATTTTCCCCTAACTGTGTTATTCATACCGAGATATTAAGGATGCATACTAATTTAACACTAACACTAATTTAAAGTTAACTGGAACTCTCGAGGAATTAACGCATGATTATCACCCGAACTTACTTTTTTGAATCTTCGAGACAAAGTGCTAACTGGCCAGAAAATAATATTCTTTGAAATCGCAAGAAACTGTTTTATTTAAGACATGCATTTCATTAATGCTTATTAAGAATTGATAAAAATGATCACAGCCATACATCCTTAAATAGTATATACCAGGTAATTGTTTCTCCTTATGGAAAATCCCGATTCTTTTCAAACGTAGCTACCGAATCTGTTATACAAAAAATAAAATGTTTGCAGTTCGACTACAAAGTTTATTACCACTTTGACATTTTGTTGTAATTGACCCTATAAGCTATCCAAGGAACACAATGCGTCAAAAAAATTTGAATACATTTAATCAATATCTTTGGTTTCAAATAAAAAGAACCCTAATATTTACATGAAATGCATAATGGATGGTAAGGAGTCTTGCTTAAACTACGAACATTGATCACTGTTCTTTATTGATACAATTACTTGCACATCTATATCAAGCAGAGTCGCATAAACTTCAAAGTGAAAAGGCACGTAAACAGTGGCGTCACTAGGGTTGGTGCCACCCAGTGCGGTAACTCATGGTGTCACCCCCATGGACCTCCTTCCTGCACAAAAATTCAAAAAACTTGTAGACAGTCATATGCGGAAACTCATGGTGTCACCCCCATGGACCTCCTTCCTGCACAAAAATTCAAAAAGTTTATAGACAGTCATTTTGGTGTCACCCCCTCTGATGGTGTCACCCGGGGCGGTCCGCACCCCCCGCACCCCTAGTGACGCCACTGCATGTAAATTCCGTTTATAACATTGTAAAACTTTGATATCATTGTAGTCCAATTTAAAATCTCGTTTTCTACTAAAAGGCACTTAAGTGATACTATATCTTTTATAAACTCATTAATAATGAAACAGATTTTAATGGTATGAACAATTTTCATTTTCTCTTTTGGCAGTGATAGCATTAGTTTCCCTACTTGGTGTCAATTTTCAATGATTTGAGTGTTATTCTATTGAAAATGGTGAAACATTTCATTGTACATGTAAAGAGGCCAAGCTGAAGCAATATCATGCATTTTGAAGGCAATTTAGTTTCCAACAAGACTGCCACTGAAACGTTGGAAAGAAGAGGAATGGTAGATTTGTTGAAGTCTTGAGAATCAGTGTACCCAAAAGTACAACGATGCAATGAAAATAAATCAAATATCATGGAAGCTCTAGACGACGTTCACTATGAGCGAGAGACCAGACAAGTATATAATGATTATTCATGTTGTTCGAATCACTAGAATAAATACTTCTGAATTTTTGTTCTAAATTAGTTCGAAAAACTAAAATGTGCATTTCATATCGAAATTGATTTCTGACAAACTTGGGAACTATACTCACCAATCGATAGTAATGTATATGACTTGATATCCAAGCTGATCACATGAGACACACCTTCTACTGTGCAGAATGGCCAAAGGTAATCACCTTTGCAAACAATTATTTCTTTCATTATGCCAGCAATGAAAGCAACGGCTCCTTAATGGTCTTGTATTTTTGAAGCACAAGGAAAAAAAAAAAAAAAA
>JAECUM010076649.1:0-18312 GCA_016617855.1 Megalonaias nervosa
AAACCATATTTGGTTAGTTATGATTTCTCCCTAGCAGAAATCGATACAGTTAGTCTAATACTCTAATTTTGTAATCCAGTCAGTTTACGGGTCATCGCGCGAGGATAATATAATGGTTTAAATAACTCAATGGCATGACGGCGTGATTCGTGTGGGCAAATACAGAGTGGTCATAATTGCTGGTTATGAACTGAAGGTAGGTCGCAGTAACCATCATCTTGTGCACAAGATGGTTCATTCCAAGAGTCAATAACATCTAAATTTGTTTGGCAGTAAGTAAAAGTGTTATTGCATAAAGAGGCAAAATGCACTGTCTTTGAAAAGAAAAGGAATCAATGGATCCATGTAATCCTTAGAAAGTGACAAGCCTGTACATCCTGTCGGATATCAAACTTGATTAACAGTTCTTCATGTTTTAAAATCTACATGGTTTCAACACCTTTTATTAAAAGAAAATATTTATGATTAATAAGATAATTATTAATTTAGATACTAAAATAAAACGCCAACATTCACGTAGTAAGACTGAATGGTTTTCTAAATATAAAACAGGTATATTTAGTTCATGAAATTTTTAACGGATCATTTTGTACCCAAAATTATTTTCATTTTGTTTTGACTTTGACTAGAGAACGCACCTATTTGACATGCCTATAGCGGAAAATACATACATATTCGGGCAATAATTTATATATTTTCCAAATATCCTAGGGCTAAAATGTGATTTCTGAAAGAAATGTATTTTATGTTTTGAAGATTTGTCAAAATGACGAAAGCCTAAAACTTGTGAAGGGAATCAATGTTATAATGCAAGAGTAAAGGCGTTTAGAGATAAAATCAATGGAATACTTTATACAAGTCACTCTGAAAATATAGACATTTTGCAGACATTGAACGATTAATAAGTCAACGCCTAACAGCACAGATTTGCGTCCAGTAAAATCTTCTCATCGACAAAATAGTTCAAAAGTATGGATGAACATATTTGGTTTCCCAATAACTGATAGCAATGGATACACTACAAAAGGATCTTGCCACAGACGGACAACCTTCCAAAAAAGCATCACTGAGAATCTGTAACTATCCAATTTTACTTAGTATTAACTTATGCAAGAGTTACTAGATGATCTGGTCCTTACCAGTTACAAAAGTTATAAGAAAACAATACTAACTGAATACTTTTAAAGAAAGAATTATCGCAGTGTCTCCAAGAAGAAGAATTTTAAAACCCGAAAAGAAATTTAAAGGTAGGATATGGTAAAGAAGGTAAGATGCCCGTTTTAACAGCACGAAACCTACTGAAGTTATTTTACCTTTTACCATAAACGAGGGCGACGTGCGTGTTAATGCAAGATAGAAATATACTCATCTATATGCAGTAAGTTCATGGCAGGATTTCCAACATCATTATAATAAAAAACAAATGGCTTGCTGCTTTTAAACTTGTTGAATATAATATTTATACATATAAACAAACAATTGGTGTCTTAACTAAAAGTGTTTTATTTAATTAAGTCTATTTTTGACATACTGTGTTAAGGGTCAAAGTTTAATGTTGGGTTAGGAAAACAATGTATGTATTACACTCAAAATATCACAATTCAGTGAAATGGGTTATGGTGTCTTGCATAAACTAGGAAAATATCCAGCCTGCATATTGGAACCTCCGTCACATTCAGTATACTTTCAACCGCAATTAACTTATTTAAAAGGTTTCGGTAAGCTTATCTCAAGAACAATGTCCTATGAATTCGTTTTCTTTTACAAAAGTGGATACAATGCAAGACATGCATGTAAAACATCATTACAAAATGATTTAAGAATGATATTACATTGTGTAAAAGCCCTTCAAACCGAACTAAACTAAATCTAGTGAACCTAACTTACAATCAAGTTAACAGGTTCATATTACTGGATGCCAATAGTGACAAAACTAATACGTTTACTTTTCCAATACACACACATTTATTTTATTTGATTTACGTTACAAATGCCTGATATTTAAGTTATTTTATTAGAAACAAATTCTAGCCATAAAAGTTATTCTTCTACCTTGAGTTATATTAGACTAGAAGCCCCGAAAAGGAACCCACAGAAAAAAAAAAATTATTATTCCATGATAAGACTGATTCCTTTATCATAAAAGAAATATATGCAGGAACTTGCTGCAACTCAATCATTCCATTTCAAAGCTCCAAAGATGCCTGCTGCAATGACATCTAGCGACCCACATAATTCAATTTATCACCCAGCCAAGACAAGTTTGGCTGTCTATTGACTGTGATGCAATTGGTATATGATCTGGCTTGATGAAAATGTATTATCAAATCGAAACGAACACATCTTTATAAAATAACGAATGCTTTGTTTGACTGTGTTCATGGTGCCATTACGTTCGTTTCTTTAACGTGAAAGACAGTTAAGTAAAACAAAAGCCAAGAAGAAATTATTGCACCCCAAAAGTGGAACTTTTATGACCATAACTTTAAACAACAAAGGGGACATAAAATAATGTAAGAAGAATTAAACATTTTACAGAGCGGAATGGAGTGTTCTAATGCCATACAAGTAGTTCGGAATAGGCGATTGAATCACGAATCAAGAATATCATCTACAAACGATTTTTATGCTTTTTACTTTGCTAATACATAACAAGTGGTGCAATGTGTTATCACAAGGGGAGATAATGTCATAACATAGGAGACAACTAAGCATGCGCATTTAAAAATTGCATTCTCATAAATAGATAATCCAATAGCAGGAAGCCTAAGAAGTTTACACTATCCATTAATACTATTACAAGCTGTTAGCTCACGTTATCAATCGCAAATATGATGCAAGTAACAAGCAACATGTCATGGATATTCCAATATGTAGGAACTTGATGAGATTGCCACCTCCTTTAGCATGTCTTCCTCAGAGAAGGAAACTGAATTAAATGAATATACAAAAAAGTAATCTGCAAAAGAAGAAGACGATATAGGGATTACATACACATAGATTTAAATGGATATAGTTTTCTTAAGAAAATAATCATTTTAGTATTAGTTCTATGGTATTGAATCCCATCTAAGAACGACCATCAAGAGAAGCTTTCCGCATCTTTGATTCCATCACTTACTTGGGTTTAAATATCAGGCTTGTAAATCATTTAACTTACGGCGAAGAACCATCCGAAATTGCAAGTTTACAAAAAGAACACAATATGAGTATGACGAATATAAGTGATTGGAAGATGTCTTTTAAACATTAATAATACATTCAGCATGCCAAAAGTTTGCAAGAGGCAAGTTTAATTGGCATGGTCTTGAACGAGAATGAACCGTCAGAGGCACTTCGTTTTACTCAACACAATAATTCAATTGCAGTCATAACGTATATGTGAAAAGTTAAGTTAAAGCTAGAGTATGATTTACCATTAAGCTCCAAGGAGCATTTCGGATGTAGGCATTTAAGAAACATAATCATGTCGTTGTAAGTTACATCATCAAGTTTCAGCCGAGAAGGGTGTGCACTGCTCTTTATCATCTGGGCAAGGACAGCTGATCCTTCGATCAACAAAAACTTGACGAAGTGCAACTCCTTTCCTTCTATTACGATGGTAATATCTGTCAATTCAGATTTCTGGAATAGTTCAGGCGGTTGATCATCTCCTTCGCCTATATCTGCAACACTCTCGAAAGTTTTTACAGACTCCATAACTGAAATGAAATATTGGTACCCAAATGCATCGTATGTTCTACTGTTGATATCTCTTCAAGACAGAAAGATATTATAAAAGCCTAACTAACGCATATAATTAATTTATTGTCGTTTGAACGGTAAGTTTTGTTCAGCATGGTTACTTTAAATCCCAGTTATTAGTTTTCTTATAATGAATGAAAGAACCTCTATAAATGAAACATTTTCACCGAAGATATTAATATCCGTTCAGAACCTTTTATCAATAAAATTGGCGACATAGCCGCTCTGGTGACGACACTCTCTATTAGATCAGAATCAGTTATATTCGGACACAACTTAACATCCTAGAAAGCATTTTAGCGCAAACCCCATTTCAGTTATACAATCTATTCATAGGGACACTAAAACGATGTTTTAAAGATGGCAGTAATGGTGCCCATTTTGAGGCTATAATTTGCTTTTACAACCTTCACAGTAATGAATAATTGCCCAACATTAAATATGTAAGCACAATTTTTTGATGTAAATGACTTTTATATTCGCCTGATATGAACATACAAGGTCACGTATCTAAACTAATCTATTAAACACAACACTGTATGGGATAATCCAGACCCATTCTAAACAAATTCCTTCCCATACAAAAAGGGTACAGTTTTAATTTCAGAATAAGAAAATGTAATTTGTGAGTCTACCAGCAGGTCTTCTTTATTTTGCCTCACATATTTACTTATCTATGACTAGTGTCCGAGTTAACGTTGTCCATAGTTATCCAGCTGGAAAATCAGTGTCATTTATCTGAATGGTAAACCTCACGTGAAAGGACTAAGTATGTCATTTATATCTAGGACCAGCAATCAGTTTCATATCGTCGGTAGCATGTTTATATATTTTATTTGCTTTCACGCCAGTTTTTGCAATTTTATTTTACTTGTTGACATGTCTTGATTACGACTATGCCTATGAATGCAAGGAATAAGTGGATATTCAAAGCGCCATTAGAGACGTCAATACTTTCACATTTTCTCCGACTGTTTGCTAATGTGATATTATTTAAATTATTATCAATTGTTTCCGAAATGGAAGTCGTTTATAATAAGTATCTGAATATAAAACTATTAGTTACTGGTTACATTAAACATTGTGTGAAATAAAACTTGTGAACAATAACTTCAAATATTTTCAAAACTTGCGTTTAAGCGGGTACACATTATGCGTGTGCTATACAGATAACAGGTATGTATCTCTTCAGACGCACAATTAACACTTCATTTGATTGGTCAAAGTCCGGATGCTTTTTATCTTGTTTTGGTGGGGGTGGGGGGTGGGGTGGAGTCTTTTTGGGGTGTGTATTGTTTGCTTTTAAATCCCCAATATGTGAATTCGACATATATGCTGAAGTGTACTCAGATATTCAGCATTTTAATATCACTGTATGCTGTCTGCGTTATGAGTTGATTACCGGGTTTAATATCATTGAAAATTGGCAGTTGTATTTTCTGTAACACAAACGCATCACCTTTCCACTCATGCATGTGCAATAATATTATGATCTATCACATCCAAATCCAAACGTTTCCAAATAGGGAAAATAATCAGAGAAGGACAATGCAGACTGCGAGACATATGACCAGCTGTGACAAGACCAGTTCTACCCAGTCAGGCAATTAGTACAAAAATGTACTTACAAGGAGTCTCATTCCGGTATGAATGTAACTGTGTTCTGTGAAAGATTCAAAACAATTAAATGTGTGGCTTGGAGGTGGCTCCGGGTATTTGTAGTTTGAATATGGCTGAACCCGATATTACACACCATACTGAGCACTCTGCAAACGTGCGATTTATCCGCTCATATGTTACATTCATTCTTAGGGTTAAATTGGGTAATGTGTACGGGTTTTAAATTTATGTTTTGTAGTTGCAACAGCAATCTGAAATAATAGCAGAGAAGTGTATATTCCCACACGTTAAATGAAGCTCAAAAAGAACATGTGCTAGTCTGTAAAAATTCTCTAAGACTTATTTGACGTTGATTGTTTTTAGCACACATTCTGTTCAGTTTGTAAAAATTGGAACGCATAAGCAGTCATGGGTCTAATTTAAAGAAGTGATTTTTCAGATAACATATTCACGTTATTTCAGCATCTCTCGTGTTGCTATCAAAATAATGTAATCACCTTGTTTCAAACTGCCATGTAGGAATACAAATTGTCATTACTGCGACTTTGTTGCTGTTTTCGTTGTATTTCGCATGCTGTATATAAAAACTGGATGACAAGATTCGCCTCATGTCTTAATTCTCACCAGAAGGCCGTCGAGAGGCAGCGGAAGTCACATATACGAGATTATTGCAATGACTGCTTATTATGCTTTCTTGTCTTTGGTCAAATTGACGATGATAAATATAATTATAACGAAAGCTGCTACTTTTCCTGAAGCAATATAAACTGTTGCCAACGTTTAAGCACTCCAACGTTTCATTTATACAATTCCGCATAGGGCACATCGAGATCATCTTTAGACGCAAGTTCTTTTCTTTGTTTCTTTATCTTGGAGATTTTATTGTCTACACTAGGGTGGTATATTTCACATGTAAACATTATTTATAAATATAATCTATTTTTACGTGTCTAGACTCGTACAAAGGAATCAAAAAAAAAAAAAAAAGAGTGAAGCCAACAGGCTTTGAAAAATTTAACAAATAATGTATTTCCCTAGAATAAGAAGGTAAAAATATGGCAAAGGACTCACGGTTTATGAATCTAATCCCTAAATTAATCCTAAAATTAATGAATATAAGTCCTGAGAAAAAAAAAATTCTAAGTGAATCACAGTTAGAATCCCGATGAAGTTCCAAGATGGAAGGCGATGACGTCTTCTATAACCTCTTTTGTGTTGACGTGTCAACATTTTTTTGTTGAATCACCAAGAAGAATAATCCGGCTTTAAAATTCCGAATAATTTCCAATAAATGTCTTTGTCCAAGAATTCAAATGAGCACAAGTGGTATCCAGGGAGAATAAATTATTATTTCCAAAAAATAGAAAAACTTCAAATCAAACTGGCAACAACATAAATTATCTTTCAGCTCCTGACAGTTTTCAGTCCAAAGAAAATTAGTTTTCTTGCTCAGTAAATTTGTCAGGAGTTCAGCAATATTCGAAAAATTGGAACAAAATTTCCGATAGTTTCCAGCGATACCTAATAATAGCAACAGTTGCTTTTTACTGACAGGCACAGGTAATTCAAAGACAGCCTTGACCCTAGCATCTATAGGTTTAACTTGACCATGTCCCACAATATGTCCTAGAAATGTTACACAAGCACGGCAGAACTCACTTTTAGATACATTGATTGTCAAATTTGCATCTGTGAGTCTGTCGAAGAATTTCCGAATTGTTACTAGATGTTCTTTCCAGGTGTCGTTATAGATGATGACATCATCAATGTAAGCTTCACAATTATCTAGACCAGAGGTAATCATATTCATCAAACGTTGAAAGGCACTTGGCTAACCTTTCATCCGGAAGGGCATCACTTTGTATTGATAAAGTCCATCTGGATTCACAAATGCCGATATTTCCTTTGCCCTTTCCGTTAGTGGAATTTGCCAAGATCTTTCAGAAGGACACATTTGGTGACATACTTGGCATTTCCAATTTTATCAATGCAGTCATTGATTCTTGGTAACGGAAATGGATCTGTCTTTGTCACACTGTTCACCTGCCTATGATCAGTACTCATACGGACAGTTTTATCTGGTTTCTAAACAAGTATACATGGTGAACTCCAGTCACTTGTACTGGGCCTTATGATATCATTCTCAAGCAAATATAGAATCTCCTTTTTCAAGTATTCCTGTTTGAGAGGGTTCATTCTGTATGGGTGTTGTTTCACAGGTTATGAATTTACATTTTCATCGTAATGAAACATTTTGTTTGTCCTCATAGGAATATCTGGAAACAAGTGCTCATATTCAAATAATAACCGTTTACGTTCCTTCTTTCTTGCTGTTGCAATGTAAAAGTTTCTGGTCCAGATCATTCATAATTTCCGAATTCCGGAGATTTGATGCTCCAAAAAATCAGTAGAGTTCGATTGAAATCCCTCACTTGAATCCTCAGTTTGTGGGACAGGTTCAATTAAATTAACTGCGTGATTTACTTGGCTATCTCTCTCAATGTACTGGCACTCGTATAATTATTTAGATTAGAGTACTATTATTACAATTTAACTCATTCACTTTCTTCTTAACTTTATAAGGACCGTAATACCTAATTTGAAGTAAATTTTGAAGAATGAGCAACAGAGAAAGAACTCTATCACTACACTCAAACGTTCTCTCAATTACAGTTCTGTGAAACCATAATTTTACTTTTGACTTGAATTGCTGAGTGCAAAATTCAAGCATAACTAGCAGGAAAATTCTAGACATAAAATTTGACCCTTGACCAGATTCGACAGATTTTGGAAGGCCAAACTGAGCAAGAAAAGCTTTACCAAAGCTTCTACTAATATTTTAGTTTTTATATTCCTCAAAGGAATAGCCTCTGGGAATCGTGCTGACGCACACATAATGGTCAGCAAGTATTAGTTGCCTGACTTGTTCTTGGGTAAGGGACCAACACAATATACCATTATTCTACTAAATGGTTCGTCAGATGCAGGAATAGGTTGCAGATGAGCCCTATGTAACTTCTGATCGGGTTTTCCTACCATTTGACAAGAATGACAAGATCTACAAAATTTACAAACATCCCTTTTGATTTTTGGCCAATAAAAGTGAGTCAAGATCCTGTGATAAGTGTTATTAATCTCTAAATGACAAGCCAGAGGATTTTCATGTGCCAGACTAAGTATTTTCTGTCTGTAAGGTCTTGATACTACAATGTGATAGTCCACTGACCACTCGTCACTAGCAGGTACCTCGGGAGGTCTCCATTTTTTCCTTAGAATTCCATTGTTATTGAAATAACACACAGGAACTTCTATGGCTTCAACTTCACTAATGACCCTAAGAAACAAAAGAGATCTTAGGATCTTTTTCCTGTTCGACGACAAGTGATTGTCGTTTATGACCCTGATTAGAAAAAAGAGAATGAGTAGTTAAATGAGGATCACTGTGATCAATATCTTTTGATTGATCCAAACAAGGAGTGTAAGTGACCTCATCAAAAGCCTGACCAATAAATATATCAGCTAAAGGAATACTTTCCTTATTGTTACGTACAAAAGAAAAGAGTGAAGACAACAAGCTTTGTACATTTTAACAAAAATAATTTATTTCCCTAGAAAACACGGTGAAATGGTGAAAATATGAAAGGACTTAAGGTTTGCGAAGAAAATACAAACATTTATCCTACAATTGTGAAACACATACAAGTCCTATCAATAATAGTTCTAACTGAATCTAGTTTGAATCTCAATTCCGTTCTAAGATGGTGGATATGACGTCATATGAAGTCTTTACACAAATGTCCAGAATTTCACGTTGAACCAATATTTGTACTGTTACGATCCAATTTAGAATCAATTTCACTAAATGTTTTTGTCCAAAGCCAGTTGAGAAGTTCTCCAGGGAAAATAATTTTCATTTAATAAAGTAGATGAAATCCTATAGCTGTCATCTATAACAATACACGTCTTGAGCTCTACAGATGTAAGAAAATAAACTCTTTCCAGCACAACAAAAAATATACCTTGTTCTTCAAGGTATATGAACTATGAACGACTCTACAAGGTGTTAAGAAATGACTCTACCTATTACACAGATACCTGAGTATTTAAAGCGAACTGACACGTCATTGCAAGCAAGCGCGCATGCAGAACGCGTGTTTATTTCAATATCTCTCCATCACAGTACAAAGTGTAAACAAGTATAATTAGAAATGACCTTGGACACAACCAAACTTTCTCCGGCTGTTTACTTAAATCGACAAACCATGGCGTGCAGAATCGTATCCATGCGAGTCATAGTTATGTTCTAAATAAACACGATGTTTCTTTCAAAATACCAGATCCCATATAACAATCATCACAACAAAATTTATAATATATATTGATACAAAAATGAAATACAAAGAATTCAAATTTTAACACACAAGTAATTAAACGAAATGGTCGTATCATTATCAAAATCATTCTCGGGTGCTTTCTTTGACATAGCTCTAGTAACTGCACAAGCTGGGTATAAACAGGGAATTCTTTTTCAATAGGATCTACTTTATAATCCAAACAAGGCTTGTTAGTTACAAGTGGATTAACCACAACCTTGTCTCTAGTTAGGTCGTTGCCGAGTAACAAATGAATGCCCTCAACGGGTAAAGAATACACCGTTCCGACTGTCACAGGTCCTGAAACTAAGTCTGATGACAAATTTACAGAATGCAGAGGAACATTAACAAAGCCACACTCTACTCCATGAATAAGAAAACTCTCATTAGAAGAAGACTTCTCAGAAAAAGGCAAAGTACCTGATAATAAAGACTCTGAGAAGCTCCTGAATCCCTCAAAATTGTAATAGGAATAGGATTGGTCAAATCATCCAAGAGTGATATAGAACCCTTCGACATGAATGGTTCATAATTCTTCATAATAAACTCAGACTGGGGTTTATCAGACCCAACAAATATATTGCTTTCAATACATGACCGTGACCTTGACCTCTTAGAAATAAGAGCATTTGGGATATGTCTGTCTTGATTCAGATGCTTATATTTCAATTTGCAGCAATCAGAAATAACGTGTCCTTTCTTCTTTCAATTGGTACACCTAGGAAGAAACAAGGATTTTGAATCAAGCTTATCAGAAGCTTGATTTTTAGAAGTTGTGCCATATTGAGTTTTAGAAGGAGTCGTATTAGGCTGAAATACTTTTCTACCAGCAGACAGCTGATTGAAAGACCTGCCTACAACAGGAAATCTATGAGTTAAGAAATACTTGTCAGCAGCAAGAGCAGCATTTTCCAAGGTTTCGAACCTATGCTCGTGAAGATAAGTCTTAATGTCACATCGACACAATTCTTGAGCTCTTCAAGTAGTGCAAGTTGTTTGAGACTTTCATAATCATGTTCAACGTTTTTGGCTAAGCACCATCTCTCAAATAACTGTTCTTTTTCTCTTGCAAATTCAACATAAGCTTGTCCAGCTTCTTTTTTATAGTTTCTGATTTTTTGCCGATAACCCTCAGGGACTAACGCAAAACACCTTAAGATGCATCCATTAACCAAATCATAGTCAGAACTCTGTTCTACTGACAAGGATGCATAGATATTTCGGGCTTTGCCAAAAAGTACACATTGCAATAATTGAGTCCAAAGCTCCCTTGGCCATTTCTAATTTTCAGCAACTTTTTCAAAATAAAGAAAATATTTGTCTACTTCTTTCTCGCTAAAAGTGAGAACTAGCCTAAAATTATTTGTGATGTCAAAATTTGAATTTGTATGTGAAGAGGGAATGTGCTTTTCACCTGCAGGCACTGTTTCTTTTAACTTAATTTGATGTTTCTTCTCTCTCTCTCTTCCTTCTCAAATTGTAACTGTTATATTTCTCCCTTTCCTGTCTCTGTCTCCTCTATCTCAAAATCTCAAATTGTAATTGTTTATCTTTATTTCCTGTCTCTTTCTCTCCTCTTTCTTAAATTGTAACTGCATTTGTTTCTCTCTCTCCTCGCTCTCAAATTATAACTGCATTTGTTTCTTTCTGTCTCTATTCTTATTACAATAGCATTTGATTTTCTTCTTTTTGTAAATGCATTTGTTCTTTTATTTTCTCCAATTGTAACTGCATTTGTTTATCTCTCGCCTCTTTTTCCAATATAATTTGTTTTTCTTCTTTATCTTTCTGAAGTTCCAGCTTCCTTAACTCTAATTCCATCTTGTATTCCAATTTTAATTCGTTTACTTTTATGTCAGAGTCTGATACAGACATGCTGACCGAAACCAAAACACTTTTATCCAAAACATTCTTCTCTACCAAATACCTGATCAAAATGTGTTTTTTTATTTCTTTCTTCGTTAAAGAAACTTTTGCTTCAGAAAGATCTTATTTTATGGCAAGTTCAAGCAATTAATCTTTATCGAAACTATCCAACTGCTCCTGAGTAGGATTTGAAAGAAAAGTCTCCACTTTTGATGACATTTTGAAAAGCCTGTTGATTTCACTAAAGATTTCAAACAAAATGTGAAATAATACTTGGGATTTGAAAAAGTCTGAAAACTATGGGAATTTAAGTTTCAAAAAAATTTTCTGAAATATTTTAGCCAAAAGTATTATATCCCAAGGACGAGGCCCCAATTTCCTTTGTTACGTGTCTAGGGTCGTACAAAGTAACAAAAGAAAGAGTGAAGCCAACAAGCTTCGTAAAATTTATCAAATAATTTATTTCCGTAGAAAAACAATGTAAACATATGAAAGAGGACTTACGGTTTATGAATCTGATCCAAAATTAATCCTAGAATTAATGAATATAATTCCTGACAAAAAAAGTCCTAAGTGAATCACAGTTCGAATCCCGATGAAGTTCCAAGATGGAAGGCGATGACGTCTTCTATAACCTCTTTTGTGTTGACGTGTCGACAGTTCTTTGCTGAATCACCAAGAAGAATAATCCGGCTTTAGAGTTCCGAATAATTTCCAATAAATGTCTTTGTTCAAGAATTCGAATGAGCACAAGTGGTTTCCAGGGAGAATAAATTATTAATTCCGAAAAATAGAAAAATTCAAATCAAACTGGTAACAACATAAAATATCTTTCAGCTCCGAAGGCATTAATTACGACTAACTAAAACTATATTAACATGTGTTAATAAGCCCAACTGATACGCAAACAAAGTCCCGGATGAGGGTCAATCCTCTGGGAAACCCTAATTGACACATGTTATTTCACACGTAGGCTATATATGACCTTGATTGAGATCAGTGATTTCTTCACTGGAAATAAATGTTTAAAAAATTAAAAAGTTGCTTACCAGAAAGTGGATCTACGTCACCGATTGATACAATGCAGACAAACCACTGCTTGTTTATCAGGTTAAAACGAACTGAACTAAATTTTCTGGAAAAATGTTAAGTGAATAAAAGTATCATTACAATAACATGTAATGGAATAAAATAAAAGAATAAAATAATCTAAAACTAACAATCAAGTAATTAAATTCTATATACGTAACACTATACAATCCTAAATATGGCTATATCTATGTCACCATATAATGGTTTAGTATCATTACACACGATTTCTCTGCCATTTGATCATCGGCTATAGTCGTCAAATGTCGCATGTAGGCATTTTTCTATACTCATTGACATCATAAGGAAAATGCAAAGTCGCTATACACATATCAAAGAGCGGGAGCAGACACAATGTTGATCACGTGTGACAGAAAAGGATATTTACCCTAAAGCAATTCCCGGTGGTGCTGTTTATAGTGAAATTTGTATCTAATAACTTTGTATCCATAAAATAATATATGGGATTGATGTGCCTGCGTTGGTCACCACACAGAGTATTTTGACTATGTGATGACTTATATGAGTGCAGCAGAGATTATACATGTTCACTGATGTTAATTGATTGAACTATCCTAGACTAAATTATCATAATTACAAATTGGTAAATATTAATCAGTTAAGTGGACTAGAACAACGCTTTTGCTTTATTTTAGTGTACAAAATATCATCAAAAGACACGAAGTCCAAATGATTCATATTCAGATTTGAATTAATCCCTGAAAAATGAAGTTGTGTTAGGTAACCACTGGTTTCAGTACCCAGTACTGTACTATGTGTAATACCTGTGCAAGAGGTCACATAAATTTATATGGGCTGTTTCAAAGCCGCTTCTAAGTGTTTTACATTATGTCATTTATAGTGAAGCAAAATAAAAGTATTGTTTATGTAACAGTTGACCAAATATTTGTACTCATCTGCAATTACAATAACTTAATCTTGGTTATCATATCAGTTAGACCGATTTACAATGTATGGTTCATGTTGTGCTCATTTGAAATCAGGTCCTAATGCCCGGTATAACGACAATAAGCTTTAAAATGGCAACATTTACTTAAACTTCTTATAAATAAATTGGAATATACTATATACACTATTTTAGACATGTCTGAACCGAATTTATCGCATCCTAATTCAAATGGTTCTTGAATTTAATTTGCTTTATTCTGAAATAAAATATACACATTTAGCTTTTGTATGAAATATATGTATTGATTTAATAAACGACCGACATTTAATTTTTTTTTTTTTTTTGTGGGGGGTGGTGGAGAGGCTGCCTGTGATTGTTTGGAATAAAAGCATGCCCTTCCCTCCAAATTGCGGCAGAATACTGTTGTTGTGGTTTTAAAAAAGATAACTTATTATACCCCAAAAATAAAGTATATTAAGGGAGAAAAGAAATACATTTTATGTTTCGAAAGAAAAATATATGCGATCCCCCGTTTCTTCACTCTTCTCTTCGAAAATTCATAGGTCCGTCTCTAAGTTGATTCCAGTATTTTATGCTGATGAATTGGTTGGGTGATGAGCATCATAGCTGGAGCTTTTCTTTATCCAAGAACATATCAAAATAGAAACTAAGAATCACAACTTCATAATAAAGAAATATACTAAATATATTTAATGATTACTTCTCCCTATATCTATAGTGTGAATTTTACTAATTTATTTTTGCGATTGCAGATCTTACTATCCATTAACACTTTGCTTTGGCAATGACATGGATTTGAAAAATTTCTTCATTTGTCTTACCTTTTTTTGCCATCGTTTAAGGTGCAGTCAACGTTGTTCTACATCTATATTTTAGAAAGAAAAGAACAAGAGTCCTTCAAAGAGACTTAAGTTCTACTGACAGAAAAGAATTTCCAGAAGCTGAAAATAAGACGATTTCTTCCGTTTAACTGCTGAGTGGTGACGCTATGGCCGGTTTTCTTCAGCAATAACAATATTTGCAAATTAGTTTACATGTATGGCTGACACCATTTTAATTTGTAGAAAAGTAAGAGAATATGTAGGAACAACAAGACACCCTAAGAAGTCTTCTGACAGAAATCGCATGTTGATATGTTCTTTGGTTTCGAAGAAATGACAGTAACAAGACTGACAAGATTGTTGTCATTGTGGCCATATTGGACATTAACTTACATCATTTTTATTTATTATCAACATTACATTATTCGAAGTCTTTTGATGAAAGCACCACATCGATGCGACTGGTAATTTGTTTTAAAAAATGTTGCCCTATCAATATTTGGAAGATGGCCAATATGGCGGACATGCTGGAAGTCAGATCAGCGCCATATTCATTTAAACATCATAAGTAGTCTTTCAGTGGAAAGCCTATGTTGATATGTATATTTGTTCAGGAGAACAAACAGTTAGATTTGTAAGTCGCCACTATTGAGTTTCGTGTCCTGTTAGTAAACATTTCATAATGATACGACAATCCCTTCAGGAGGAGTAGCAAAAATAACATTTTCAAGATGGCCGCTGTGGAGGCTATAAAGGACGTCAGCTTGATACAAATTTATAAAGGTCTTCTGGTGAAACCCTTCGCAATATGACTTTCATTTCAGGAAGAGTAACAGACAACTAGATATCATTGAAGTTCTTTTGAGGAGAAAACCCACGTTGATATGGTTGTCCATTCAGGAAGAGTAGCTACAACAAGATTTCAAAATTACCACTGTGGTTGTCATATTGGTCGTCCAAGCAGCACTAATTTTATTTACGCACCTCCAAGGCCAAAACATCAATATGCGTGTAAAATTTCGTGGCAATCCTCCAATCAGTTTAAGAGGAGTATTAATAACAATAATTTGCTACGTTTTGATGGCTGAAGAACGACTCATAACTATTTTGTCTCCTACAAGTAGTGGTAATTAAACAATAAGTCCGTTACCATGTTATATTTTCATATAAATACCCAACTATGACCATGTCATCAATGAACCACCTGTTTGAAAATGGAATTCACGAAGCACCTAAAACCTTTCTTACAAGATGTACATATATATGACAAACGTGTGCTTAATATGACTATTTTAAAGCTTTTTACACTAGTCTATTATGGTTGTATACAAGACCTATGTCCATGAAATCATAACAGTCTATGGCTTAGCTATACAAGCACCTACATTTTATTTGTTTGCTTTCTTTCTCTATCAGTATAGCCTGACATGCACATGCACTGAAAGGGCAGACAGCTATTTCAAAATTTAAACCAGTAACAGCACTTCTATTAGCTAACTGGAACTCGTCATCTCTTTAGTTACAAAACCCAATCCTGACCACAGGGAATGGATCTACAGAACCCATTAATCATGCCCTTTGAGTTCAGCCTTTTAATTATCGGCTCCCAAATATAAAGATGTCTAATTTATCTTAATTGCCAAGGAAGTAATCTACCTCTATCAAGTCATTGTATTAAAATAAAAACCCTGATTGTAAAGTAATTCAGCCCCTCCACGCACAGACATACACACACTTCTACAACGAACAAACAATGGTCCATCCTTAATAGTGTCCTGCAATCCTTAATGACTAAGCTGAAACTATTACGATCCATACCCTATGTTATTATTGAAACTTACACCACTTGAAAAATCAATGTAGATATGCATAATACATAGAAAACTTGAATGTTGGGGGTTAATAAACAAATCAATTGCCCAAGTTACTTTTCTGGCCATGTTTACACGACTTAATTAAGAAACGAAAATACAAGCTGATGTTTTCAAAACAAGCCAGCATCAAATTTATTATATCAGAATGATATATTCATCACGTGATTAAATGGTCTCAGTAAGGTAAAATAATACCTCCCATTATTCAATGACCTGTTAAAGTTCAGTACAAATCACTAATTTAACTGATTTAGCGTATTAAGGTCAAAGGCAGATAACTCTTACATTTTCAAAATGCAATAGGATTAAACAAGGGATGGTTGTTATGCACAAAATAGATGCTCACACTGAAAATGCAAATCCTATGTGATAATTTTGAAAAGCAGTGCGCATCAACCATATTGAAGTAATTCAAGTTAGTAGCAATCCATGACGTTTTTAAGATAATTTGCTTGCTTTAAACCCAATATATCTACTGCTATAGGTGACAAGTAGTGCTTCCTAGGCAAATATCATTACTTCGCTGTAGAGGTACAGTGAGGCAGAGATGGTAGTAGCACATGTATCACACTTATTTCGAGAACGATAAAAAAAAAAAACACAAAAAAAAACCCAGAAATACCTTATTCACCAATATATCCATATCTGTAATTGTCAGACATTAATAACCTTAAGGTAATGTATTTGACACGCATCAATTCAGAAAATTACAACGCAACCTTAAATATTATACTACGAGTAGTTTCCGTCAAAACGCGTGCTTTTTTTATTTTATTTTTTTTTCATTTTCTGTTTTTGTTACTTATTAAGTATTGTCGTTATGAATTAGAATGGAACTTCTTTATTTGCACGAAAATCTGATAATGTTATACATTTTTAGATAACTGACTACTTTTTGCTGCAGAAACATTGAATTATGCATATTAGGTGGCTATATTATTTCAAGGATTTAACATTTTGTGCAGACTCGGATGTTTCTTGTCATTTTCTTGTTATATATATATATATATATATATATATATATATATATATATATATATATATATATATATATATATATATATATATATATATATATACATATATATATATATATATATATATATATATATATTCTGTGTTTTGCTTGCCCTTCGTCTAGGAATAAAAATAGACGTTTGGTGCGTGTGTGCCTTCTTTTTTCTTGTTTGCAAGTTATACATAGCTTATTTAAATTTTTTGACCTCAACATCCAGCTTTGATTATGACAATGCAAGGTTCTAGAAACGAATACCTTTTTTAAAGTAAACTATAATGTTCCATTAACATGACTGAGTTTGTTTCACAGATAGTATTGCGCCAAAGATCAATTGGGGATATGTATTAACTTTGCGATCAACAAGATCATTAATTCCTCCTTTTGATATCAGTCCGGAATTGTTTACCTCTATGTTTGAACATAATTTGTGAAGAAAGATTTATTTAAGTAATTCAGATGAATAACTTAAATAAATCTTTCTTCTCAAAGTGCTGAATTATTGTTATGCCTAAAACTCTATTTTGGGGTTATGGTGAATTTATTCAGTGACATTCTGCATCATATAATTTTGATTCATGAAGACGTTTGGCACATCAGCACATTACATTTCATTGGTTCATAAATACTTGCAAGACATGTAACGAAATCGGAAGATGCTATACTGTTGGACATATGATATACTTTTGAGAATTAGTTGGGATCTTAATCACAATTATGTAATTTCCTTTTAAATTTTCACTTTATTGTCAAGAAAAATACGTTATTTGTTGCACTGTACTAAACGTGATGGTTTTGCTTTTTCTGTTACTTAGTTTATGACCACAGAGTCTTAGCATTGTATAATCGGAGTGTCACGAATTTACAAAAAATGTTTTTCCAAGCCCATTTCAATACCACAGAAGGGAAGTTTGAGTTACAAACATTCAGGAAATCCTTGATATTGTGTTAGTTGAGAAATGATAAAGGTGTTCCATTC
>JAECUM010076651.1:0-11043 GCA_016617855.1 Megalonaias nervosa
CATACCATCTCGACCATGCATACATCACCAAAAACTGGTGTTACACAGTCGGTGGTCTAGGCATCTTTGCATAGCAGACACACCCACAAGAGTTTTATTAGAACTAAAACGACTGAAAATATAAAAGATGTTTTTCATCATCTAAATGTAACAGACGTCGGTGCTGTCAATGTACAAGTATAAGAGAAAGTACATTTTTTAGTAGCTCCAATATAAAAATAGTGTTTTCTCTACGTTATAACACTGACTGCGATTCAACGGATGTGATTTATTTGATAACCTGTAAAAAATGTAACATGCAGTATGTTGGACAAACACTTCAACAAGTTTCTAAGAGAATGAATAATCATCACTTTCATAAAAAAAAATTGTATGGATCGTCATTTCTCCTCTAATGTTTGAATACATTTTAATACAAATATTCACTCTTGACGCGTTTTTTCTTTCATGCCAATAGATATTGTGCATGGAGACATGAATAGACTAATTAAAGAAAGTTACTGGATTCATAAGTTAGATAATTTGTATCCCAATGGTCTTAATTAATACCGAGGCACTGTGTAAGATCGTATAAAATGTTAATAAAATAATTGACATGTTCCATATCTTTTAAAAATATATATATAATTGTATTGTTATACATATAAAATTGTATTGATGATGCATATCATTTAATAACAAATACTCCGAAATACTTTTTAACACCTTCTGTCACGTTGCAGTTTTACGTCATATTTCCTTACATTTGCAATACCTTAGGGCTGTATGAAAGGTCATATAGGTAATGGCATTTAGCAAACTTACCGTTAATTTGACAGGGGGATCGTTAACAGTGAACACTTCGTATGAACTTCATGAAAGTAGTCAAATAACATTGCTGCTATGTGCTTTTGATGAGGGAAATTGTAAGATTTTGTTGAGTTTAATCACTCTCATATGTAAAACTACATATGTTTGGTGTTTAATTTTTTTATTTTTTTTGGGTACAGTGTATGTATGGACTGTGCATAGAGGTTATTCTGATACGCATCCTTTGTACAGTGTTATGCCCGAGTGATTTTTTAAGCGAGATTTGAACGTTGCGTTATAAAATACAGTAATGCAGCAAATTATTTTTACAGACATATAAAACTCGAGGCCGAACTCGCCGAGATGAACTGGAGGGTGAAATGGGAGGACATCATGTTCGGCGCAATGGAAGGAGACAGAAAGAAGAGGCAGGGAAGCAATCTAAGCTTGGCTAGGGTGAGCACATTAGTAGATATCGTATATGTGACCGTATTCATACAGGGTCAACTATAAATACCGTAGACTCCCGTAGTTTTACCTGGTACTAGTAACTAACAACAGCCCTTTCCCAAATACTACATTGCATTTAGACGGTAATAACTTCTAAATATTTAAATGGCAGAATTCCCATTTGGTCGCCAAGTCCAATTTGAGTAAAATTAGTTTAGAGAGTTGAGAGTTTTTTCCGTTTTTGGAGGTAACACAAAGTACTAGGTGTATGCGGCACCTGATATCAGGGATCAACAATAACAATATTCTTCACATGATATGCATATTAGCGCAAATACAATTGATCATGGAAGTAGGTCGGTCTCAGAACATGTGTCTATATAGCTATCACGCCAAGGATATTAGAAGAAGTGCATTTTTTTGAGAGCGCTACAACACTTAGAATGAAATTGTGCTGGTACCACCCAGGCGTCGACAGAAAATGTAGCTGAGTTGATTTCCGTATGATTACCAATGGCCATGTGATCAAAATGTTACACCAGATTACTCTAATACGATTTTCTGCCCCATTTTCTCCGCGTGATCTAGCCAATCATATGCTGCGTTAAAGATCCTTTGAAAGCTAACCAATAAGTAACTAATGTGATTTTCAGTATAAAAATTCTTAAATTAATGTCCAGTGCACGTTTGATACAAATTTTTTCTACACTGTAATCTATTTCGCTTTTATGCGCGCTAATTAACGTTATAAACGTCTTGTTATAGAATTTTATGGATACAATTTATTTTTATATCGAATCAAGACAGTATTTTTTTAAGCACATGTATGGCTTTATCTTGACTAAACGTTATTGACAGCCTTGCAAAAACTTTACTTCTCGTCTTTCATCATGGAGGTTTTTCTACCCTACTCGGTTTTACCGGAAACTGTAATTACTTGAACGGATCAAGTCCCGGAGTTAATGTTGAGCATCATGATCACTGAAACGCTCTTTCGCGTGAGCGTTCTCTTCACTCGTACTTTTTCCAATGATAACATGATAATTTTGAGATATAATATTTTGCATCCTTTGTAGATGACACAGACGGCATGCTTTGCTGCCTTACATATTAAAAATTTATTAATACTGTCACTATCTGGAACTTTACAACACTTATAGAGCATACTGGTAGTTATTGCTCTTTAATTGCCTTGAATTTATACATGTGCTACGCCAGTATGAAAATACATGTTCATATTGTGTGTGTTTGTGTGGTTTTGTTGTTGTTGTTTTAAATTTTATATTGGTGCAGGACCAGTATACCTAATACATTTTTGTTAAATTTATATCGGTACTGGGCCAGTACACATTTACCGGTTCCAGACAAGTATACAAATACATTTTCATTGTATCAATGCTGGGTTAGAATACAAAAAATGAAGTATATTCATTTTCTTCAAGTTATTATAAGTGTTTGAAAAGCTCATTATCAGAATGTAGGTCATCGCAAACGTATGAAAACGGTGAGATGTTTATGGTTTTTGATTGACAAAACAAAATGGTGATATTTGCCGGTCATAACACATACGAGAACACGTTTATTGTAATTTGTGTCGTCTACTTTTGATGTAACTTTGGACAAAGCAAAGATTGGAAACGTATATCAGACTGCGACATATCGTTGTGTATTGCATACATTATGTCATCTTCCAATGTGTGTAGTAATTTTAATATATCACTGTGATTACAGAGCGTAGACTAAACACCACTTACTTGAGGGACACTAGTATATCTGCAAATAACAGAACAGAGGCATAGTTTTACACTCTTCTTTATGAAATCGGAAGTAGTGTACACACCATTCTTTTTAGTAATCGAAAATCCCGTGAAATAATTAGAAACAAGGCCATTTAACGTCGGTATCTTCTCCCGTGTGCCTTTAGCACCAAAATTGTCGTGCTTTTTATATTTTCGTGCACATAAAAGTTGATTTGAACACTTGCACTAAAATACGACGACAGCACATTTTCTCCACAGACCGAGGACGGAAGTGTGGAAGGCCAAACGCTTATAGCAAGGTCAAGGTCAAGTTTGAGCAGCAAGGACTGGTGTAAATGTGGCCAGTGTGAAGAGCCGGACCATGTGCGTCGTGTGTGTTGTCGTCACATCGACAAACTGGACGATAGGATGGATGGTGAACGTTGTATTACATCTTCAAAGGATTTTCAAGATGTCGTGCTTAATAAACAAGTTCTTCTGACGGTCTTTATACATGTCATGTTGGCAAGAAGACAACGAGGGGTGGCGCCGCATGATTTAACGCCTTAGTAAGTACTATTCATTTTATACTAACCCAACAAATGACACACAGTAATCGTCATATTGTCTCTTTCCACACACACACACACACACACAAATGAGACATATTTCGTGGACATTCTCTTAATCTAGTTTTTTATATAGACATTGTACTCCAAATGATATGTTTAAATGTGTTATTGTATTGTGTCTGTATTTAAAAAGCACCATCACTCTAGCCTTTCACTTTGGACGTATTTAATTGTAATTTTAATTTATTTATTTTCTTATTTGTATTTTACCCTTCTCTCTATCAGATATATATACATATATATATATATATATATATATATATATATATATATATATATATATATATATATATATATATATATATATATATATATATATATATATATATATATATCATCAATATCTTCAGTTCTCTATTAACAACTTCAGTCATTATCAACATCAGCATCTTAATCTGAGGTCCATTTTAATACAAAAGTATTTTTTCTATTATTTTTGTTTTATGTATTTCTTTCTGCTTAGCGAAATTTATACACCCTTTCTTTCATTAGGGTAGGTAATTAATACCACGTTACTTAAATCTACCATAGTTTTTAAACCTGTACCGTATTAACAAATTACTATTTTTTTTTTCAAACTTTAGAATATATATCAGGTATGTCGTTGAGGAAACGAAGTTACAACCGTTCTAACATTTAGACTACATGAAACAAATTCTGTGCGCTCTTAGGAAAAATACAAACAAAAATTCAAATGCCCCGTGCAAAGGCCGAATATCACGTTTAGAAAAACTCAGTTGTGGAATGTTTGTAATGTTTTATTTTAACGGGGAAAATTAATGATTTATGACTGGATAACTTTCAGTTCATGAAATGTAGAAAAATAATCTGATAGCATGCTTGTTACATACAAGTAAAAGTTAAAGAAAGTGAAACGACTGGAATTTTAACCTAAGAAGTACTATTTTCAGTGGGTCTCTTATTTCATTTTTCTCAACGTCTCGAACATATTAGGAAATAAAGTCCATGCGAGTTTAGAAAACAAAGGCAAAACGAAATAAACCAAAACTTACACCCTCACATAAAAATCTATCCCTATAATTATGATGTGATTTTTTACTATTGAAATAATTGTATGAGTTCTGTATAAGTTAAATGCTTTTACCTATGGATTTCAGTATGGAATGGTTTATGTTTAAATTAGACAAAATTTTAGTTGGGATCAGAAAACAGTCGTTCCATGAATTTAAAAACTTTAAATAAATATTTAAATTATCTTGATACATAAATTGATGTGGAGAGTTCATGTCATGATACATAATTTTAGACGATACAAGTCAGCATATCAATTTGAACTTTGATTGTTTATGTGAGTGAGTAAGTATCATTTATTTAAAAAAGGAAAAATGAGATGCAATTATTTAAATTATGGAATAATTCTGTGTGTAAAGTTTAATTTTTAATAAGATATCAACTTTTTATATTTAGTAGCAAAGGTCAGGAAAATTTAGATTAAATACATTGAAATGTGTTATTTCTCCAACAAATGTACACGTAAGTCACTTGGTTATATTTCCCCTGTTTCAAGCTAACAAGCAGGGCCGACCCGGGGGGGGGGGGGGCAACCAGGATATATCCTCAGGGCCCGGGCCCGTAAGGGGGGCCCAGGCCGAACAAGATTTTGTAATTGTATAACAGAATTTTTTTTTTTAACAAAAACTAGGAGAGGCCCGGGTGTTTCTTACCCCAGGGCCGTGATCACTCTCTACGGCCCTGCTAACAAGAGCTAGTAAATATTATCAATTGTTATAGAAAGAAATGTCTTGACTCTGCGACGGTTAGACACGTATGCAGATCTATTAAACCAAGTGCGCTGATGGCTTTTGTTCCTTGTTGTTTAAAAGCCTTTTAATCACTCATACTAAGTTTCCCATACAAAGCTGGGATTTTCTTTGTATTTGCAGTAAGTGCCGACTAATGGCCGCCCGCCAGTTCCTCTGCTGGGTCCACAGTGGTGAATCCTTAAAAAAAGAAATCAGATGGTCAATACCAACATGTGTGACAAGAGCCATTCGACTTATGTTCCCGGATGTTGGAGCGGAAGTGACGTCAGGAGATGACGCTGGTTCATTAAGTTTAGATGAAATGATTTCAATAGAGAACATTAATCATACCTCAGTTTAATTGGTCGACTGTATTTCGAACACATCTTTTGCTGTGGAGAACTCAACAAATGTCATGTTATTTTTGCTTTGACCTTAAACAAACCTATATATTTTTGCAAAATATTTGATATGAAATCTAATTAAATCTTGTTTTGGTGGGTAATATTTTTGTATCCCACGTAGTATTCCATGATATTTTAATGCTGTATCAAATATACAGATCCATACATTGGTTGAGGCTTATTTTAATCAATACACAGGTGTAAGCGTCTCATCGAATATGCATGTCCACAGTTGACCTTCGAGTTAAACCTACTTAATGAGAAGTCCATAACTGCCATAGTATGTAAAGTTTTCTCTAATATCTCTCACACAATCTCATATTGTTCAGGGTAATTTATCATTGTTTATCATTGTTTCATGTACTAAGTATGCATTATTATTATTATTATTATTATTATTATTATTATTATTTAATCTCTCACACATAATCACATTTTTCAGGATAATTTGTCATTGTTTCATGTTACACTGAGAAACTTTTGCATAACATTTCTTTTACATTTTGTAAAGTAAACATTGTTTGTCCCTGGTGTTAACAATCTGATTAAAATCAGATCTCCACTGTCCGCATGAAGATCTGATAGCGACCACTTAGGAGTCATGTTCTGGTGATCTATGTAATTACGATAATTTCTAAATTTATTAGCCAGCCAGATTAAGTCTTATATCTTCGCATTTGGGAGACTGAGCACTATAACTGAATAGCATCAATGTGTGGTGAACGATTTGATTTACTTTCAGATTTCTGAAAGCTGCATTTCTACTGGCTAATTCAAAGGTCACCAGAACATGACCCCCTATGCGGTTGCTGTCAGATCTTCACCTAGGACAGTGGAGATCTGATTTGAATCAGAAAGTGTTGTTAATGTTTGCATTCATGCAAGTATAGGACTATTTTGTGTATATCTGTTCTTGTTTTATTCACTCCAACAGCTTGTCGTTTGTGCTTTTTAGCAACATTAATAATATTAAGAATCGTGATGACAATATTAACAAACACATTGACAATCATAACTCATACATGTTGTTCCCTGTACTGTACGCCATGTGTTTGTAAGCTAGTAATGATACATGTTTTCGTGTTAAAATCAGACATATCAGTATTACTTTTATTGTTTTTTCCTGTATAGTTTCTGTCATGTACGCTGTATTGTTCTGTTTTCTTTTTCATTATATAACGGGTAATTTTAAGTTCGCTTTTATTATGATGAATACACATCAGTGTTAAACTACAATGAGAGATATTTTAACAAATATATGCAAACCATGTACTTATAAGATGCCTTGATAATTGTTTAGATGAATGGAATTGAGGCTTGTACCAAATGATGAATCTGAAAATGCATTAATGCTGACGGCGTTAGAAATGCAAGAACGAGTTCCTTATTTTTCGAATAACCACATACCATTCTTTCCTCCATTTTGACGAAGACTATGTATTCGATTCATCTTACTAAGTTCAAAGCTGTCATAACTTGCAATTGCAACTTCGGGAAGAGTGACTGGAGTATTTAAAACAAATTCGGAGTTAATTGCTATAGAACGGGTTAAAAGTTATCGCCATTTATATACTTTGCAAGAACTTTTTATTTCTAAAACAATCAATTTAAAATCAAACATTTCTTGAAAGTATTTATGAAAGACTTTAAAAAAAAAACATTACTGAAGTAGTAAATGACTCAAGGCAGATGAAAGAGACTGGAACATTAAAACAACTGCAAGCAAAATCTTATGACATTATGGCATCAGAGCGGGATTAAGGTTATGACTGGCCAATGGCTAAAAGCAGGAAAGGGCCTAGATATGTATCGTGTATTTAATTAAGGGCCTAAAGCAGCGCCTACAAAATATGAGGACCTAAAAGGTTATGAGTTACTCTTGACCTGCATAGCGGCAGATTTAAAATTAGGAGTGCCTTGAGCCTTTGCGGATGAATCAAACTAATACGGTTTGCATGAACGGACGAAAGATAGATTTAAAACTATTGAAGTTAAAATGGAAATATTTATTTGTAGCATTTCTTCAACATAGTATGCAATGCAATATCGGGTAGATGCTATTTGTAAACAATCGTAAGTTAAAAATCGAACTAAATCCCAGTCCCACTACCACAACTTCTGAAAGGGTGCTTTTATGAATGTATGTATGTATGTATGTATGTATGTGTATGTATGTATGTATGTACGTACATGTGTGTTTTTATGTGTGTATGTATGTATGTATGTACGTACGTATATGTATGTATGCATGGATGGATGGATGTATATTGCTTGCGTGAATCTTGGGAAGATAAATTAAGCCGGAATTACAATAATACTAATAAATACTGACCCTTTTACTTATCATATACTGATTTAAAAGGAAAGGTGATGTTACCTAGGGGTCATACCAAGTATTAATTGAGGTTAAATTGATAGATATTTCCGTCATTAATAAGATGCAATGTAATCAGCCTTCTAAACTCATGTTAATTATCTGATCATCCTAATTAAACTTATCCAATTTATGCAATTATAATGTTGGGGAGATACAACAAAGGTCATTTTTGGGAACATAAAGTAGGTGTTTTTCGGCTCATAAAGTACGTGTTTTTTTGGCTCCTTCATTTCAGGACGCAGAGTTCTCATGGTTAGAACAATATGAAAACACAACTAATATCGAGTATAATGTGGACTTTTATCAGTACTCGCGATGTTTAATTTAAAGAGATGGAATGTTTAATTGCTGAATTTAATCAATACCTAGTTGAAAAATATTCTTAATCTATGACGTTATTGCAATATTGATTTGTTTTCAAGAATTCAATTTTGGTGGCAATTTGCGCGTGTGTTTGCGTATGTGATTTAAATTTATAGAGTAACTTTAACAATATGAGTCATATCGCTACGATGTCTGCAGTGTGGCAGTTTACTGTGATGCCTAACACTGGGGCATCATGCCACAGACATGTAGCATCATGTCCCACCCAATCACATTATCCTGATACCAGGCCGACCATTCCAAACACTAACCGCTTAATGTTGAGCGCCAGGCGAGGCAGCTGCTAGTACCATTGTTATACGTCTTTGGTATGACTCAAGCAGGGTTCGAACCTGCGCCTTCCCGCATCAGAGGCGGACACTCTAACCATTTGGTTTCAATTCAAAAGGATTATTACTTAGTCTTTGCTAGTAACACTCTCACCTGTTAATATTTTGGATACCTTTATAATCACTGCAACCTGTGTGTACTGAATAATTGCCCAGTAGGTATTCAAATGTTTTTTAACAACAACCATATTATGAGTTTTAACAAAAATATATTATGAGTTTATAATTAAACTTGTTAATTAATGATCTCAATAGATTGGTGAAGATCTCGTATCAAAAACATTTTATCAGCATATATTTATTTTGTTCAAACATTAATTTTTGTTTTATTATTTCTCTTTGTATATTATTTTCCTTAAATCAGTGATACACCTTTCAGTAGCATGTAGCTAACACTTCGATTTCAGGGTGACATGGCATAAGCGATAATAATACTAACTTGTATACGTTTGCTTTCGAAATGTCAAATTCCGATGCAATTTTTTTCCAATATTTATAAAAGTGTGTTCTTTTTAATTTATTGGTCCTAAGTATGCTATATTGTAAAGTGTTTCTTTATTTTCTGTGGTATTCGTTCTATTTTGTTAAACAAAAAATAAGTAGCGTTCGGACACGTGATTTAAGTGTTGGATCCAGAATTCAGATTGTAAAGGAATACGTTGCACTCAAGATGAAGAGATTCATTGAAAAAAACTGACAAAACTTGGTTTGTTTTACGGTTTTATTTTAAAAAAAAGAGAAATTAAAGTTCGGCATGGATTAGTGTGGTAATGCTTGAAAGAGTAAACAATACGAGTAAATCAGATATATAATTGAACACTGTTCCAAAAATTTCTAATCTTTATATCAGATCAAAACAAAAATGTCGAACACACATATGTATGTATTGTGTTTCCACGTGTCATGTAAAGTATTCTTATTATGCGAGAAACGTTCTCACCTGTATTGGTTGTGATGCACTTTCCTTCTTGATTTGTATTTTCATCAATATTACGAAAAATACTTGATTTTCCTACTATTTCTCTCATTTATGCATTATCTAATTATTTATTTATCAGTTCGTCATATTGTCTCGTTTTTAAGGTAAATTACCAAAAAAGAAAATGAAACAGATGTTTTGCTGTGTATTGAATATAACATTATCCTGTGTTATCAAAAACAATGTCCTATTTTTGTGTTTCACAATTATCCGTTATGTTTCAAAAATGTCGCAAAAGACCACAGTATTGTCTATAGTCTGACCATACCTCCCCGTTTGTTTGTACCCCCCCCCCAAAAAAAACTATTTCAACAACTGTAATCTTTAATGTTATAAAAAGTGCACAGAACTTAGTCATTTAATTCATTGATTTATAATTTCTAACGTGAATGTGACCATCTTGGCTCTAACACTGGCATTCTCTGCGCTTTTCAGTTCTTGATAAAACTTATATTTAGGACGGGACGGGAGGGAGGTTGGCAACTGACTGTTATCTGTGGTAAAGTGATCGCTACTAGCTTCGATCCCCTTTGGTACGGGCTAACTTTGTACATACATTTACATTAGTTGTACATTCTTGTTCAAGTTTCTATGTTTCGCGCAGTTATTCTGCAAACTGTAAAAATTGTTATTATACCTGGAATCATAACACGAATTGAGACGATGCATCTTGATCAATACTACACCTTATCACAAAAGTAGGTTAATGTGATATATATTTCATGCTTTACTGACGTTGGTAAAATTGTGTGGTTTAAGTTTATTTCCCAAGTTCCGTTCATGCATTATTCTTTTTATCTCACTCTCATCACAAACGCAGGTCAATATGACCTACATTTAACATTTTCCTGGCTTAGATCAAGTTTATGCGTCATCTCATGATCAATGAGGGTTTTTTTGTACCATATATATATATATATATATATATATATATATATATATATATATATATATATACTGTAATACCTAGATTAAGGAAACTTTGTGAGTGCATGTATCTTGAGGAGTACCACACCGTCGATTCAAAAGTCGGTCACTGTGACCCATATTTCATGATTCACTGACTTGGGTTGATCTCAACAGCTGTGTATGCCTGGATCATCGAACAGGTGATTGTATGCATCTCTGTTTGTACCACGCCCTTTATAACAAAACAATGTTTGGTTTTGTGGGTTTAATGCCACTTTCCAGCACATG
>JAECUM010076653.1:0-11602 GCA_016617855.1 Megalonaias nervosa
TGATGTCTAGCACTGGGGCATCATGCCGCACACATGTAGCATGATGTCCCACCCAGTCACATTATCCTGACACCAGGCCGACCAGTCCTAACACTAACGTCTTAATGCCGAGCGCCAAGCGAGGCAGCTGTTAGTACCATTTTTGTAAGTCTTTGGTATGACTCTGCCTGGGATCGAACCCACGACCTCCCGCATCCGAGGCGGCGCTCTAACCACTAGGCCACCGGAGCGGTCCTATAATAAAAGTTGAAGCAATAACTGAAGACAGTTCCAGAAATTGTTAAATGTGATGCTACATTCATCATACAGAAACATCGGACAATGTTAGAAAAAGGCGTGGTAAAAAATACAGGTGTGCTTTGTTCAGAGTCGGCAGTAATAACGAGTTTGAAATGGCCAAAGCGCAATTTCATACGATTGCTGTGGCCCGACTCGGCACAAATGCGGTTTTGGGTTTAAGACACACCCTCTTCTTCACGTTTTTCCGAAATATTTTAGCCGTACAGTGTAATGGAACTTAAAATAATTTAGCATTTTTAAACGGTTCTGATTTGGGAGCCCCGGGTGGCCGAGTGGCCTAAGGCAATTGCCTTTACAGATCACTAAGATCTCACCTATTTTCGCATATGTTCGAGTCTCGGGTTCGGCCAACGTGCGTATGTGTGAAAGCTTGCCTGTAGCTTCCCATGAATACGCAGTTCTTTTTGGGGGTTTTACCGGGTTCTTCCTCCACGAACATGTACCATGTAAAGCCTATTATGTGCTGAAAACGAATTAAATCTATAACAACAACATTTCGGATTTAAGAAGATAGACGCGCGGACGTAAGTGACAACACCTAAATAGTTCCAGTCTGTTTGCGAGATAGAGAGTTACTAATTGTACGTCCGTGTCGAATGTCAAATCAACAATGCAAGATTAAATAGGTGTGTAATAAATATGAGAAAACACTTGTTTTGGATCCATTGGCATATCGTGTGTAACTGGTAAAGCCTCTTAGCTAGACAGCGCTATTATTTCAATCTTCAAGAGACTTGTCACGTGTTTGTTAGAGGAAGTTTTGTAAAGTCTAACGTTCTCGGGTTCTCGGCCAATCATTTAGCCAGTGTTAAAAAAGAATGTGCACTTAAAACTGTGTCCAAAGTAACTATGTTCTACGAGAAGTTCGTTGTGGTTACGTAAGCCCAACTGAGAGTACCGGAGTCTTTATTATGATTTTTTCCCCACTACTAAATGGATCATTACCCTATTCAGGGTGCAGGGGCCAGTTTTTATGTACAAATTTAATGCCGCAATCAGCGACCTAGTATAAAAAAAAATCATAAAAAAATCAAATACACAAGTGAGGTCAAAAAGGTCCATATTTTTCGATACCTATATTAAAACAAAGCAAAAGAATATTATCCACTTGACCAGAGAAGTCAATGACAGTTCATAGCAGAAGAAGCTTATGCACCCCAACCCCAAATTTATACCTGCAATTTTCATGTCCGAAGGTCATTTTTGACACCATGTGATGCTCACAGTGCAAACACAAGCCCTTTTCCTAGATGACAATTCTGAAAAATGGTGTGTACTAAACAGGCTGAAAATAGTTGTCATCCAAGCCGTTTTTGAGATATTCTACTTGCCCCAAACCCATGTGTTTACTGCTATGGGAGGCTAGCTCTTCTTCCTAGCCCACTATTGGTATTTCACTATCAACATACTGTCTGCCAGAGTAACTATAGAAGGTGTACATGCCTGACATCAAGTTCAAGAACAACGCAAGCCAGAAACACCTAGTTCACAAATATATCCATATCTTTAATTCATAAACAATAATAGCTGAAAAAGTCACACCATAGTCTTAAGTTGAGAAGTTTGTCAGGGGCCAATATACCAAACTGGACCGTGCCACCTCACTCCTGTCCCATGGCGATGTTTTTTTGTTTTTTTTTATTTTTTTTTATTTTTTTATTTTTTTTTATTTTTTTTTGTACCGTTCAACTCGCGCACCATAAGCTGTTTGTTGTATGTTAGAAGGCGTGAGAGAAACGGATCTATGTTTACCCTTATAGTCGACATATCATTAATGGTTTTATTCTTTATCTTGCAGGAGAGCAGGAGTCGGTTATGGTGATCTTAACGTCTAGTCTGTTAATATAGCATGACGTTTGCAGATTACTGACTCACATATCAAGGTCGAATAACGCTTGAGAGAATTATTAATCAATATTAAGCGTTTGATGATGAAGGATCAGCCGTCTATACTCTTCTCCCTGAAAAAAGAGATTGCTAATACTGAAAGATATAAAGATATCGGCAGCAATGCTGGTAACTTTTTATGCGGTATTTGTGGGTCTATATTTCTAGTTATGTGTGTTCCTATCTCTTTATCACGTCCCACCTCGTCTTTCGCCCTGTCTGTCTGTTTGTCTGTAAGTATGCACGATTACACCAATATAGCCTCACGGGTTAAAGTGTTATAATTTTGTTCCATTAAATGGCTGCAGAATATTAAATAGTTCTGGGATAACAATTCAATTGAACACCTCTTTGTCACACGATATGACACAGTTGAATTTCATTCAGTATCCTTCAGTTTCTCTCTCTCTCTCTCTCTCTCTCTCTCTCTCTCTCTCTCTCTATATATATATATATATATATATATATATATATATATATATATATATATATATAGGCTATACATGGCAGCCAGAACATTTATAGAGGAAGAACCTGTGAAAACCGTAGTTGACCCCCGACCCCCGCGATACTACTGGTACTCGTTTTATGAGAAAAGGTTTCTTGTTTTGTGCACACTATAAAAATCCGGCCCGGTGATATCTCCCCGTTTACACCCATTAGTAGTTGTTCGGCGACAGCAATAAAATGAAAATGGTTTCCGGTTCAAAGCTACTATTCCGTGCAATTTATCCTTATGTAGACATCTTGGAAAATTACGTTCATTTTTTCCGTAATTATTTTCAGAGAATCAGAGACCTTCATTCTTGTAAATAAGGTACTTAATACAGCACCACAGATCAACTGGTTTCGTAGCTAATAAAACAAATACTTGCCTGTGACCATAACCGATTCGACTTTAGGTAAGATTATTCTCAAAGAAAAGAGAAATGTTGTTGCTTACTGAGTATTTTCAATATAAAACAATTTTAATAATACTAGTTGACAATATGTTACCTTTATCGCCGATCACAAACAATTGTTAATAACATTAGCAGGGCCTGGTTGGCCGAGTGGTCTAAAGCCCCGCCTTTACCAATCGCTGCCATCTCACCTTTGCCAGAGTAAAACGTAAAAACACCCGAACTACTAAACGTTTAAAGGCCGACTCAGGTCAATGTTGCAATATCATACAGCTATTGCTAATGGCTTCTAATAAAAAGATACAAGACGATTAATTAGCACTGTCACTGCCGAATAGATTGAGAACACAAACTTTTATTTCGTACAGCTTACAACGGAAGGAAACGTCATTTCTACTCTGACATATAAAACTAAAAATTTGTATTGATTGGAGTCATTCAACGCGATAAGACCGATGCTGGGACCGTCATAGGTAATAACACTCCCCATCCCCAATAATAAAACTGACATGTAAAATACCATGCCGTATGATTAAACAATATTGATCACTATGGAAACGTAATTTTTTGTGCATAAATTCCTTTTCATGTGGATAGTGTTTCAGTTTTGCACCTTGGGAGAAGCGTGACATGAAACATTTTATTTCTTGAACTCATTTATAAAGACAACAAGAGAAGAATATCTTTTTATACAAAACTGAGCTTTATATTTCACATGATTCATGAATTCAAGAAAAGTGAAAATTTATCATACACTGTATAAATGGCTGTAGAGAATCGAAGGCCGTTCATACAAGGTATGTTTAATCGATTTTCGAAGCCTATAACTTCACGAGTCCTCTGAAATATGAAGTTCAATTCTTATTTTGTTTCTTCACAAACAGTGAATTTCGTGAAATAAATATCAAAAGTATTACACATATTTTCAAAGTACATAAGAAGGGTGTATGAATACGTAAGGTTTTTCTTCATGATGTTATGAACTGATCATTCCTTGTTTTCTGAGTCACATGATGCGAACTTTACCTATCAAGATATTAGTTACCAACGCTGATGAATATCGTTTGATATTTTCATAACAACTTTTCTTTCATTATGAACATGAAATCATGGACTGAACCTAAGATCTTTTTGTACGTTTAGAGACTAATTAAGAGTTAGTAGTGGTTAGGACTTTGAGATTGCTGGCACATATTGAAACTTAAATCGGACACTATCGCATTTCGTGGGATTTGTCCACGCGTAAGTAAATAAATACTTAAATTTAAATTCGAGTACTTTCAATTTACCTACTAGTCTACCTTAATAGCTCAACACTCCAACAATTTTAGAGAAATAAGTTGTTTGCTGCATTTTACAAAACTGGTCGGTTTTCGCTTTTTTCTTTCACTTTGTTTAATACCATAGAGTCGAAAGAGAAAATTGGAGGCTCGTCCTCTGAATACGAATTTTCTTATATATTTCAGAAAACTTTGTGGATTTTTTAACATTTTTAAATCATTTGTTTCGGAAGTTTCTAAGTCCCAGGTATTATTTCACACACATATTTTGTGAAACCAACAAGCTTTTTCAGTGTCATCTATTGTGGAAAACTTTCTATTAAATCCTACCCAGGAAAGGCTAGAGTCCTTGAAAAAGGATGAATTACTCCAACTTGCCAGGCAATATGATCTTTCTGAGGCAAAGGGTTATTTTACGAAGCAAGAAATAAAAAAATAGTTTGGTCCAGTCTTTGGTAGAAAAAATGTTTGGATTAAAGTGCTTTAGTTTAAATTAGTAAGCCTCTATCTGGCTCTGACATGAAATTAAAAGAACTGAAAAAACCCCACAAGATTTCAATAGAATTAAGAAAGATTGAGCTTCAGAAAGAAGAAAGTCAAATGGAATTATATATAGAAGAAAGAGAGAGAGGAAATGCAGATTCAGAGAGAGACAGAGAGACAGACCGAGGAGACGATAGGCTCATGGAAGTGCAAATGCAGTGTGAAAGGGAAGAACGATAAATGCAGAGAGAAAAGAAAGACAAGGAATTTCAGTTCAGATTAAAAGAATTTTAGAGCTGGAAGTGGAAAACACTCCCCAACTTCACACATAAGTTCAGGTTTTGATGTTACTAAAATATTAGTCTTGTATCCCTTTTAAGGAAAAAGAAGTAGACAAAAATTTTCGTCATTTTCCAAAATTGCTGAAAATTTGAAATGACCAAGAGCGCATTGGAATCTGTCGTTACAAGGTGCACTTTTTGGCAAAGCTCGTGACGTCGACACTTCCGTGTCAGTACAGCAAAGTGCTGATTATGACGTGGTTAAGTAGTATATCTTGTACGGTTATGAGTTCGTACCTGAGGCATATCGACAAAGGTTTTTGAATTGTAGAAAATCAGCTGACCAGACCTATGTCGAATTGGCATGGGAAAAATCACGACCTTGTTTGATACGTGGTGCTTCTATAAAAAAAAGGTTAGAAAGATTATTATAACCTTAGAAAACTCATATTAGTTGAAGAGGTCAATAATTCCATGCATTGTTATACCTAGAATTATCTTGATGAGAAAAAGGTGGAAACTTTGGAAGAGGCAGCGCTATCAGTTGATGATTAATCCATGAAGTTCCTTTGTCAGTAGGTCTTCCACTCAGCAACCTTTTGGTAAAAGGTAAATATCTATGTCAGTCTAATTCAGCACTTCCACATCTCAATCTTGCACAACGTTTAGAAATCAAGTTTCTGATAAGACTGATGAGAAGTCCTTATCTCTTCCTACGTGCACCTATTGCAAGAAGAAAAAGGCACGTTATTCCTGATTGCCACAAATTGAAAAAATAAGTAGCAGAATCAAGGCAGACCTATTCCAAAAGTTCTTATTTCTAAGAGGTCAAGGTCACGTTCATGTTTTCAAAACAATACATTAGTTGGGTCAAACAAACCCCAAGTCTGATTTTATTATGGAAAATTATGAACCATTCATGTCGAAAGGTTCTCTATCACTCCTGGGTGATTCTGGCAATCCTATCCCTACTAACATTGTCGGGTACATAGGAATTATCAGAGTCTTTTATTCTCAGGGACTTTGCCTTTTTCTGAGAAGTCTTCTTCCAATGAAGCTCTGGGTCCAATCTTTTCGGGTAAGGTCCGTGATTCCTAGGCGGTTTAAATACATGTTAACGACTACTGAAAACAAAGTTTCGAAAGTCTCGGAGAATTCAATGTAGTCCTCAACATCGTTACAATTAAAGATAATGCCATAATCACTATAGGATTCCTCGACTACGACATATTTCCGCTTACGCTTTAGGCTGTCCATCACGGTATCCCAAAGACATCCCGCGTCTCCAACTGGTATGTTGGTAGTAGTCGACCACCTGTTGTTATGCGACCATGACCAAAGGAGGTATGCCTTATACCCACCTTCTCAAGTCTTCTTATTCAGGGAGTAGAGTGCGGTTTTGTTAATGTTCGAATCCATTGTGTAACTTTGTCATCAGACTTTGTCTCAGGACACGTGACAGTCGGAAGAGTGTTGCCTTTACCCATCGAGCGCATTCATTTATTACTAGGCAATGACCTAGCTGGAGATAAGGTTATATTTAATCCACTTTTAACTGACAAGCCTTGTTTGGATTAGAATGTATATCCTATTTTAAAAGAACCCCTGATTTATACCAATCTTGTGCAGTAACTAGAGCTTTGGCAAAGAAGCTCTTGAGAATGATGTTGATCAGGACATTATTCCTTCAGCTGACACATGTATTGGTCAGGCTTTTGATGAGGTCACTTTTATTCCTCGTTTAGATCAATACAAGAGTATTGACCACAGTGATCTTCTTTTAACTGCTCATTCTCTTTATTCCAACCATGGTGATAAACGACAGTCAAAATTAATTAATAAAGGGGGCCCCGAGTGGCCGAGTGGTCTAAAGCGCTCTCCGTTACGGATCATTGCCATCTCACCTCTGTCTGCGTGGGTTCGAGCCTAGGATTCGGCGAATGTGGATATGTGAGAAAGCTTGCCAGTAGCTTCTCGTGGGTCGGTGGTTCTTTCCAGGGATTTCCCGGTTTCTTCCTCCACCATTAATACTGGCCGCCATGTATAGCCTATCGTGTGCTGAAAAATGGCGTTAAGCCCCACAACAACAACAATTAATAAAGTATGGGATTACTGTGTCACTAGACATTATCAGTGATAGAACTAATATACCGCTGCGCGCAGTCACTCTGAGTTAGCCGCATTGACCCAGTAGTTAAGTCATTGGAGTCGTGAACAGAATGGTGCCAGTTCGATTCTCACCACTGGAACAACGTGGTGTCCTTGGACAATGCATTTTACTTGTCTCGGTGCAATGCTACCTTCCCAGTGCTGCTACAATAACAAACCAAACCCAAGACGTCGCTCTGTCTGTTTTAGCTGCTCGTAGTCGACGGGATTTCCATTCAGTGCTCTCGTTCAGAGGTTTCCTTGCTCGCTGACTATGACTACCGGGCTTTCCAGAAATTCCCATCGTCGCACCCTGTGCGCACAATTCTCTCGAAGGGTTTCCAGATTAGAAAGTCCTGCTCGGAAGGACCTGGGGTGTTATATCAAAGCGTACTGTCTCCTTTGTTTGGGCATCTTTATCATTAATAGATAAGATGTGTAACTTTGATAAAAACGATGTCTTCATCAAAGACATTCACCTGGAGCCGATTTGCACTTGCAAATAATGTAGTACGTTCTTATGTTTTTATTTCTCCTGCGAGCAAGGCATATCTAAACAACAAAGCTGTGATATCTACGGTTCAAAGAAAAGCTGAACGATGATAAAAATTCATTTGTGAACAGCAAAATCCAAGAGATCACTCTCAGTTTGAAATCTGTCTGAAGTTGTATATGTTTGTCTTTTCTTTAGTTTTCGTATTCCTGTGATTTTAGCATCCTTACTAGATAAATGACATGTTTTGCCTTATTTCAATAGACGCATAGATAGATGGATAGATATACTCATCGTTATTTCTGTTTCACAGACAAACACTACTTATTGTGATCAATGGGGGGGGGGAGTGCACAGCTTTTTGCGTACTGTACTGTACAGCTCCGTAACCGTTCGCTACATTTATCTGGTCCAGACACATCGCTGACGTCGTCTTTCGACCATATCAGGTCATTTGTTCAGAAATGTGTTGTCAACAGAAAGCACCAGCTCCACACATTCATTTCTTTCAATGTAACATAAAATCAGTTTACAACAGACATCTGAGGTTTTGGAATAGTACAGTAGTGAAAAACTTAGTGAATCATACGTAAAAATAGCACAGACGAAAATTTCAAACGTCATTTTATACTTCTCTTTTTATGTCCGTGCAAAATATTGCAACAGAATGATGTCACTGTTTATTTTGGTTATGCTGAAATATTCAATATATTTTTTAAATCAGTTTTAGTCAGCATTCGTGGCAGTTATATGGAAATAAATTAATACAAGACAATCATCTTGATTTGTAGATATCATTTCTTTAAGAGTAATATTGTCTGCATTGGCAACAATTTGTGTGTTGTTAAATCTGAGTAACTATTGATCTCGTTGAATGCTTTGAGACAAAGACATCACTTATCGTTGACCTTTTTTCACAACGGTTCCTGCAAGTGTGTAATCTTTAATTTTGCGTATAGTTTATCTGTCCTTTTGGTCTACAAAGCAGTGAAGAATATAATAAACAGGAGTCCTATTATCGTGAAAATGGCAAAATGATACGGATTTGGTAACTCCGTTAGATTTGGAGATACTGGCTAAATAAATATGTATCAGGTTTACATAGATCTACGACCATGCAGAGAAGACAATAAAAATGGAAGGTTGATCAGCGAAATTATACAGGGCCAGTTGTGTTTAAATAACTAATTTATGAAAAGGATCAAGCGAACAAAAAGAACAAAAAATAGTTTAGGAATCTATAATGTCAAAAATTTCAGGCAAGGCACAAAAATACCAACTCATATTGCATTTTAGCGACTGACCAAAGTGGATTTTAAAGTGATTGTGCTTAATTATTGTTTGGGTTTTGTTTTTCTTTTTGTTTCAAGACACAACAACATAAATAGATTATGTGCTGAGGCAGTTGGAGTAAAGTACCTTGCCCAAGGACACACCACGCTAGTCGACCCATGTTGATCCGATGGTAGGATTGCAATCCGCACCCTCGTTTGTGGCCACGAGTCCTGCAAGCTCTAACCTCCACCGGTTGCCTCTTCAGAGATACAAGAGAGCGCTCTTTGTATTCTACCCACCCCCACCCCCCAAGACTTCAGAATATTGTTATATAAAAATTGCGTGCATACATTAACGTCAAAATTGTGCAAAACAAAAATGAAAAATAAAGTATGTTATAGCAGGATGAATTCATAGATGCCCTAAAGGCTAAAATGTGCAAGTGACAGAGTTCAATGAGCGAGATTTCGGACCAACAAGCAATATAAAGGAAATTGCGTTGTAAGTGTCATTGAGCTCGCGGTCTAATAGGTCAACGTTCTTCTTGGCCCATTAGTACGAAGCAATTAACCAACAGTTGTTGATAGACCAATAATTCATTCATTTTTTTTTTTCTTTCAAAATGTCTACATTTGAAGTAAAATTTTCCACACTCACTTTCACTTAAATAAAATGTCCCTTCAGTTTAATATCCGTTTAGGAATCAACACAGCAACGAAGGCGTTGCTCGGTGCCCCGTATATTTATTGACTGCACAAAAATATTGAACATGCAAATATGATCCTGAGAGGTAAGACTCATCCATCCACGCTAGTCCATCATTATTCCAGCAGACCTGATATTTAAATGTATCGCACCCCAATAGAAAACCCAGACGGTATCATCATGCGGTAAATTCATTAATCATATTCAGGGATAACACAGACAAAAGTAGATGATGATGATGATGACGACGACGACGACGATGACTATTATTATTATTATTATTATTATTATTATTATTATTATTATTATTATTATTATTATTATTATTATAGTACAAATAGCTTCCAGAAATAGAACTAACACGTTAATTTGCCAGTATTGTTTCCATGGCAAAGACAATACCAGTACTTTGTCTGCTTTTTGTTGATGAACCATGTAATTTATGTAATTATTATCAGGGCCGTGGAGAGCGATCACGGGCCCTTGGGTAAGAAACACCCGGGCCTCTCATAGTTCTTGTTCAAATAAATTTTTTTAAATATAAAATTTAAACGTGTTGTTCGGCCCGGGTCCCCTTAAGGGCCCAGGCCTCGGGGATATATCCCTGTTGCCCCCCCCCCCACTTCTTGCAGGCCATGGTTATTATGCATTATTTAAACACATTACTTTGCTTTTACTCAGTGGATCTCTGGTTTATGATACAAACTCATTTCAGGAATTTATCCAATATGTGCCTGTTCTTTCAAAAGACAGCGCTTACTTGACATCAATATTTCCAGACGCCATGTTTCTATGAGAACAAAACTAAACCTTGGTCACATGGGTTGCCACTGTACATGATCCTATAAATATTCAATACGGAAAAATACTGATAGTTACAATAATGCAAAGTGAATGAGGATTGTTTTAAAGCATAAAATGAGATAGATGTAGTGACTGAAGATAGTGGATTGACAACAGCTCTACTATTTGAGTATGGTTTGCTTTTTTATTTCTTCGGCGGGCACAATAATTCGTTGCATAGTTTTTCTTCTGTTTCTCTTAACCTTAATAGTGTTCTTTATAGGCAGCTTACTATAGTTATTAAATCATATATATAGTCATTAAATTATAGTCATATATATAGTCATTAAATTATAGTCATATATATAGTCATTAAATTATAGTCATATATATAGTCATTAAATTATAGTCATATATATAGTCATTAAATTATAGTCATATATATAGTCATTAAATTATAGTCATATATATAGTCATTAAATTATAGTCATATATATAGTCATTAAATTATAGTCATATATATAGTCATTAAATTCTAATACAAAACTTTACTTAGAGTGACTATGCAAATAATATAAATAACGTAGAGCTGAAAATAAAATTTATATTGATAGATTCGTTTCCAGACTGTTTTTCATTTTTATTCTTGCAATTATCATTTATCTGATGGGTTGAAATTGCTGCCATTTGTGTGATTACAAATATTATTTACATATAAAATGATTGTAAATCTTGGTGGGAAAAAAAAAAACGGCAAAGAATGAATAAATTCTATAATCCAAAAAGTTAGAGCTAAATGTATCAACCCATGAGTTATAGAACTTACAATTCTAGCGAGATAGAATAATTACATCAGCACGCGTGACAATGTCAAAGCTTTTAGACTAATCTGTGACTGGGTTTCTTCCACTGATCCCCTAATCAATCCTTCTTCTGATGAAATTGCAATGTATAAATTAGAACAAGCTATTTTAACAGTCTCTTAAAGAATTATGTCGTCTTAAATACACCATAAATCTTCGGTATGGCGGTGGACAATCGTGATTGATGTGGCTTTACGATTCT
>JAECUM010076668.1:0-14247 GCA_016617855.1 Megalonaias nervosa
CTTTTGTCTGATTTTTTGTGTGTCTGGATTTGGTTTTTTGGATTTGTTTTTGTGTTGGTTTTCTGTATCTTTGTGTTCGGTTTTTAGATTGGTGTTCGTGTTTGGTTTTCGGAGTCGAGATACAAGTTTGTCGAAAAGATGTTGCAAGTTGGTTAAAAACAAAAAATTGTAGCTACAAGTCATGGTAACATCAGAAAGAAATGCGCTGTTGTAATGGATTAAACATGTTATAGGGGTAGAGGTCACACTACTTCTCCAACTTCACCGGGGTGAATGAAAAAGCTACTGCTGCCCCAGTTCACAAACATGTAGTCGGCCTACTATACTGTTAATGGATTAAACTGGTTATTTGAGTCATGCCAGCTAGGTACACAATCCCAGGTCCGGTTTGGCATCTTGTATTTTATCTTCAGCAGATTTGGTATCAACAAATCATTGTATGAAATCAAAAATTTTCGTTTGTTAAATCTTTTACATCACAAATTTAACTGTATTCTCTAACGTGACCGTGTACTACAAAATATTCTATTTAAATATTGAGATAGAACAATTTATTGTCATAAATGTTAAAATCAATTTATTTATATTACGACAACGTGGATACTTGATGAAGTTCTACACGCTTCGTCAGACTTGGCCCATATCTTCTTAACCATGATTCCACTTTACCTCATTTCAAATGATTTTGCAAGAAAAGTCAGTCTCTTAGCTCAAATAACTTGGAAGTATTTTGCAAATTATTATTGTTTTATATAAATACTTTTGTGTACTTGCGAGTAGATATTTTAAGTAACAATACATTACTTACCGGTCTCATTGATCATCCCAAGTAGATATTTCATGTAACAATACATTACTTACTTGCCTCATTTTACCTTCCTATCACAGCCACTTGCTTTGATGCGGTACGCGTAGGACGGATTTGATTAGCAAACATGAGTACCGAAGTTTATGGTTAAATAACACATTAAGAACATTATAAATGACATAGTTACATAACAGCAAGATTATTTTCTTATCCAGGTGTGCAAACCTCTGTGTTGTAATTTTCATGGGTAATTTGAGTAACACATTTGACAAAACAATTCAGTCGGTTTCTTGATTTAACGACGAGTTAAAGAATTATTTATTCAAACACGCCCATTGGAGCTAACCAGGTGTCTGAAGTGACAACCAATGTGCGTTTACGTTCGATGTGAAGAAGCATTCGCAGTAAGTAAAATGGATAGATCCTGCTTTGTTAATTGTACCCTGTCAGAAATATGTAACACTGTAATTGCTTGCCAGGCTATGCTATCGCTGGAACTTTACAGTACTGGTCACACTGGGAAGGAAACTTTGTTATGATAGTCATGTTGTCTAACGCATTATTGTAAACACCGCTATTGAGCGAGACAGTAGATTTGCAGCTTCACCTTTGTGTCTGTAATATAGTAATAACGAGAGTTGCAAAAGGGCTGGGAATTATGGCAGACAATTAGTATTCATGTATTTATTCACTACTGAATATATTCTTGCCTTGTTTCATAAGACAATGTTCACAGTAATGAAAAGGAAACCTAGAGTGTGTAAAAAGTGTATTATCTATATATATTGGTTTAATATTAATAGACCTATTTGTGTGTATCAGCCAGCTCCATTTCGTACATTTTTTCGTTGTGTTTGGCATCAAAACTGCACTAGATATTCTATGATGGCTAGTGAGAGATCTCCACCCTTGGGAACATTTATATTATCAGCTAAAATACCCAAACTTTCTTTACACCCACTAAGTAGCCCCAAACCAACGGAACTGCCCATGAGCAACCAGAGTCAAAATGAGGATAAACTGGTTTCAACTGATGTTGGGTTTCAGAAAGTGCCATTGTTAAATTTAGACACTGTCATCGAAGTTCACGAATTAGAAAAGGAAATGTTGCCAAAGAATTATGGTCAGAAGAGAAAAATTAGTGATGAAATTTTAGTTGAAGATATAAAACCTGATGACAGTGATGTAATGATGAAGTTTGTTGTCACTGGCCTTCCTTCATCCTTGGAACTCAAAAAGAAAAGTACAATTTTGCCAACTTCTCTGCTCCTGGGAGTTACAGACTTTGTAAGAAAGACGGTTGTTACAGATGCATGTAAAGGTGAACCCTCAGGACTGGTAAAACATCCTGATAAAAGTCTGATCACAAACATTAGAGCAGATGTTACATGTGAATTATCAACAACATCAGAAATGTTAACTGGCTCATCTACAGAAAATATTGATATGGAGACTGATAAACTGTTTAAAGATACCTCTCTTGTAAAATCTTGTGGAGAAAACAAGAACGAAAATACATGTGTTGATATTCAATCATTGGAAGAAACACAGAGGTTAATGGGCATAAATAGAGGTAACATATCAATATCATCCATTTCTCAAAGCAAAGAAGCACATTTGATACAAAGTGTACATATGCAACATAAATTAATGTCATCATGTTGTAAGGGTGATACATATCTTGAATCTGATTTGAACTATTCTATCAGGAGTCCAGAAATTCAGGGGTTACAGGGGATGAAACGAGCAACAGAAAAATTGCAAAGTTCACTCTCAGCAGAGAATGATGAGGATGGATTTGAGACAAAACATGATAGATTCGCATCTGATGTTGATGAACTATCAACAGAAAAAATGAAACGATCTTTAGAAGTCACCAGTGAAAACGTATTTGAAGACATTGATGTGCAGGATCATCAAAAGGAGTCATCAGTAGTCAGAACCACAAAAAAAGAATCATCACTAATCAGAACCAGAGAAAAGGTGTCATCAGTAAGCAGAATCACAGAGAACAAATTAGGAGACTTGAGAGATACATTTGATATTTCAGTGCTGTTCTCAGGTAATATATATGCCAAGTTCTTTCTATCAGCAAATTTTGATAATCATAAAAGTTAGCAAGTTTTGTTAGTACATTTTTGAAAATTCAGTTAATATTCAGAATTGTGAATTTTAAAGGCAGTGTACATTATGGCAAGAAGACAATTTTTTTGTACCTGAAATTGTTTTTTAAGTTTTTACTATTCAGTCATAGTTAAAAGATCTCCTGAAATTTCACTGAATGACCTTACTGAATTATGTTTAACAGTAATCAGCGTAAATTTGTACTACTAAGTTTGCTGCATAAAATGAAAATTTTATCTACAGAGAGAGAAAGGGGATAAACAGAAGAATTTGAATATAAAAGCACTTTAAAAATTATTCACAATTATAATATATGTGTTTTGATTTTTAAAAGTACTTTACAGAAAAATTTGATAAAGAGTTCAAGGAATACAAATGGCAAGCAAAGAAGAGAGCAAAAGAGAAATCCAGGAAGCAGAAAAGAAAGGAGGTCCAGTCCAGCAGAAAACAGTCTGAAGAGGGTGAAGATGAGGATTCTGGGAAGGTTACCAAAAAGAAAAAACCTGTGCCAAACTACTTCATAGCTATCCAGATAACTAACCCAGTGGTAGGTGTTATCATTGTGATTTTAAGTTTATATATACCCAGTGGTAGGTGTTATCATTGTGATTTTAAGTTATATATACCCAGTGGTAGGTGTTATTGTGATTTTAAGTTTATATATACCCAGTGGTAGGTGTTATCATTGTAATTTTAAGTTTATATATTTCATCTAACCTGCTTATGTTCTAATGTTTTCATGAATCTCTTTAAAATGTATATATGATATGGTTTTTCTTGCAATTTTATAATCGAATAATAAATCATCATCACTTATTATGTGAAATAAAATTGTGTAGTCAGTTGTGCTGGCAATAAAAGTAATCAAATGACCAAGTATTTGGTGTTAGAAGATACTGTCTTTGAAAACTAAGCTGAGATCAGAAGATAATAATTTTAGTCAGTAGGTTGATTCTAATAAAAGTAGCTGTGATAGCTCTCAGATCACTGGACCTGTAATCCAAGGGTTCAATACCCACTCTGGCCAACCTGCCTCATTGTGTCCTTGGGACAGTAATGTAGCTTCCATTTTCCTTGGTATGGCATAGCAAATTAATGTATTAAAAGTGCTGCTAAACCCACAAAAATGTATCCTAATAAAAACAAGATTTTCTTTTACTCTCAGTAATCGAACTACATAAATATATTAACTGAGGATAATTTTAGTTAATTTCAAAACAAGGCAGTTTGTAAAATCAATAGGTTCATACCACAGTGCCCTCTTTGGGTACCGAATTTAAACTGGGCTACCAGATTCTTTTCAAAGTAGTACATATAATTTTGACATTTGTTGCATCTTGAAATTAAAATATTGTAGATACATGAAGCACTTAGAAAGGTTCAAAAGAGAGTGGTAGAACAGAATAAAGAGCTTCTCCCAGCATTGAATCCAATACCTACACTACACCTGACAGTATTCGTCATGCATTTGGCCAGTAATGAAGATATCCAAAGGTAAACTTAATTGATTGATTGCACAAGTTTTTGTCATACATGTATATGTACTTATGATTGACATAAAATGATAATCTCTATGACCACTAATTGTTAGCAAAGGGGATGGGTCAGCTGTGTGCATAAAGGTATGCACAGAGTTAGTGTAACCTTGAATTGATGTGAGGAATGTACAAGTCACATGCAAATCTTCATGAAGTGGTGAGCTTATGTTTTCACCATACTAATAACTGGAAATGCAAGGAGGAAAATTTGAATATGAAACATTTTGAAATGTGCTAATAGACTTTCCATGACATTTCCTTTTATTCAGCCTCATACACACACACACACAATGTGTGTTTCTGGTTAGCTGACAGTCCCTGTTTTTTTGGTGCTAACATTAGCACTTTTTTCCCCGATAAAATTTTTTTAAAAAAATTTAAATAATAAATTTTTTTCTAGAAATTGATTTGAGCATCTAAATTCAGGGTTCCCACGCTACTGGAAAGTTGGGAAAAAGGAGAAATGATAATTATTTTCCCCGACTGAAAAGTCCTTGAATTTCACAAATATTGATGAAAGTTGGGAAAAACCCTGGAATTTTCTATCACCACTTGACGCCCGAAACAATCATGTAATTGAGTTGTAACTAAACTGATCTTGAGTTAAATTTATCGAGTTCTAACCAGAATATTTGTAGGGTGCAGTATGGATCATTTGGATGCTTGCAATAAACGTATATGCAGAGTTAATCCAAATGTTCAGTGGATTAGATTCATCTAGTAGACTTTTATTTTCAAAGTCAGCTTGATATCCGTATCTTTCATTACATGGAACATATGAAAACCAGTCTAGCATCACAAGAGGCCAACATGGTGGTTGCAAAGCATAGCCGCTTACCGGATGGCCTAGCAAACTTTAAACATTGTTAGATCGAGTGATACATGCATGAAATCAATATCAAAATTACTTATTTTCTCAGAAATTGGGAGTATTAAAATTGCTATGTCTTTAATCTGCTGAAAGACAAGATAAAACTACGGCATTGATGAAATGTGACCTGGTACTCGCGATTTGCATTGCTAGTAGCATGAGTACACAAATTGAACAACCCACATTTTCAAATGTTGTTGAGAAAAAAATCAAAAATATATTAAAGGAAAGTTGTATACTGGTTGTAATAAAAATACAAAAATGAAAGAACACAAAATTTTTCATATTTATATATATCTCGAACAACTTCAGGAGTTTTGCTGTATCACGTGACTACCACATTGACACATGCTTTCTGCTTGATAACTCAGACTGGTCAGATTGCTGGTTTTTACAAAAAGTATCTGACTTTCATTTAACCCTTTAGCTTCTACAGCTGTTGTGCAGTTTCACTACTGCTGAGTGCTATCGTATCAGTTACTGAGACTACTGAGGCTGGTTGCTGGGCTGAATACTAGAGCATCATCATGGCTGACTACAGAAACTGACAATAAAAACATGGTTACATTTATATTCATTATTTCGTTAGTTTTTACATGATTTCAGTGAAATAAAAAACAGCTTACCTTGTATAGTGTCTGTTATTCATATATTTCCACTTTATATACTCCTACATCCCATCATACAAGAAATCCCAGTCATGTAAAGCTGTTTTGAATCTCACAAAATAAATCCAACATTTACATTGCAGGTCTTGCTTTTGGTCCACCATTTTCTTGGCATAATCGTTTGTTTCTTTCACAAGCTTTTCCACCAGACATTCAGGAAAAAACTTGAGAAAAAAATCTTTCTCATTGACCCGTGGTCCAAGCTGGATTGTTGAACTAACATAAGAATCAAAATCATTGATCTCGAACACGGCGAGGTCATCACTCCATTATGCAAGTGGGACTATGTTCTCCTCATCATCCGATTCAAAATCACTTACATCTGGTGTTGAAATGGGACTAATATCAATATCTGATCCATTTTCTAAGAATGATCCATTAAACTCTTCGATATTGCTTGCACTGAACCCTTCAAAGTCACTCATATCTGAATCGGAATCCATCTTTGTTTATCTCAACTACACGTGTTTCGTAACTTGTGGGAAAGCCCTTCCAGTGTGTCTAAATTTAACCTCTCAGCTTTCAAACTTGTATCAAAATGTTGAGTAAACAGTCCTGTCATTGGTTATGATAATCAAAAACATGTAAACTTCTGTACTTTCAACCAATCAACGTTTAGATAACATAGCCATTATGTCTGCATGGATGTGACACTGGGGTTTCCAGTACTGCTGAACTGTATGCATGTAAGCGACACTGGGGTAGTAAACGAGGTTTATTGACACTGCATATATGCGTCAGTGGGGTTCAGGAGCTATTTACAGGTGACACTTAGATGCAGTAGTCGTAGCTAAAGGGTTAATATAATTGAATTTCTGTACAACAACATTAAAAAGGAGTTTGTTGTTGATATCACGTGACAATTGGACTTCCGATGTCATCGTTTGAGATTTGTAAAGTCATGTGACTAGTAATGCAAACGGTGAGCACAGGGTCAGGTTTCATCAATGCTGTAGTTTCGTCTAGTTTGTCAGCGGATTAAAGACATAACAATTATAATACTTGCCATTTCTGAGAAAATAAATCATTTTCCTATTGATTTCATGCAGGTATAAGTTGATATAACATAAGTTTAAATTTTCTAGGCCAGATGGTAAGTGACTACCATATGTCGCAATCACACGGTGGCAGAAAATTCCAAATTTTCAATATGCAATTGCAGTGACCCCACACCCCAACCTAAATGTCCAAATATGAAAAATGGGGTGGGAATATTCGGAGGAAACCCGGATTAGAAAACGGACTGCTATTCGTTTTAAGCCAGACTTTAGTCAAAATTGTTGAATATCAGAGCTGAAATGAGAAATTGTCATTCCTTGTATTATATATTGAAAAACGATATGAGCCCCTGTATCAATACAAGTTGGAGGACTGGTTTACAAGAAGACAAGTTGATTTTACAGAAAATTCAGTCCTTGTTTATGCAACAGTATATAATTTTAAAGGTCTTTTGTCAAAATTTAAATCAACCCTCTTGAAAATGTTTTTTAAATGATGGATTTTTAACCAGATCGTCTTAACGAGATTAGGTTGTTTGAAAAAGCGTGTTTGAGATTTTATTGGCTCAGATAAATTCAGGGTTAAACTCTTTTCATTACAAGACGAGATTCTAATTATTTGTGTTTATTTTTTTTTATACTGTAATAGGAAATGTTTACTTTCTATAAGATGCATGCATATATATATTGCTATAGAATTCTTTAGAATTAAAAGTTTGAAAGGAAACCAATTTAATTTATGTTCATTATGTTGTTCCCTTGTTGCACTTAGCAACATAATGCAGGTGAGCAAAATAAAGTTAGAATTTTTATTCTGTACATTGAAATGACTTTACATGCCAATTTATAGGAGTATAATCAAACTTGTTTTGTGTGGTACATTTTGTGGTTTTGTACATGATCATATTTTCTGACTTAGATGTTTTGGAGAGTCTTGAAAGAGAAATATCTTTAGATTTAGAAAAGGCATGTTTTATAATCTAAAATGTTCTTTAATTCCATTTAGTAATGGTCATATGTGAACCTTGAAAAAATTAATTTCATCCTAGAAAAACCCTGGAAATGACCTGGAAATTTATCTTTAGAAAAGCGTGGGAACCATATAAATTGAGCCTGTTAACCCAGCACTTGAAGCTTCGCAGTACATTATATATACTGATCATTATAATATATGTTTACCCTGCCCCCACCTACCCACCCTTATTTTAAAACCATTGCAATAGGAAAGAACATTTTTATTTTTTGTTGGCCTCATGGGCAAGTTGTAGAATGCAACTATTGTTTCACTGTTTACAGGCACATATGTAATGTCAAACTGATGCATGTTTTTCTCGTGGGTGTTTTAATTCACCAGTCACAGACCAGAATTTCTTATGCATTGGCCTACTGACATTGTCTATTGTTGTTGTGGGTTTAATGCCATTTTAAGCACACGATAGGCTGTACATGGTGGCTAGTACAGCTGGTGGAGGAAGAACCATGGAATAAAACCTGGTAAGAACCACTGACCTACTGGAAACTACTGACAAGGTTTCTCACATAACCACATCGGCTGAGTTGAGACTTAAATCCATGTGGACAGAGGTGACCTAGGTCATTGTCTTTTGTAAGGTGTCTGTCATCAGGTGTCCATTGTCCTCTAGACTGTTGGGAGTATTGTCACAAAACATCTCAGGCACATTGATTTTTGGTGGTCTTAAATGAAAATATTGCTGCTTGGACATCAAGTATGGCTACAATGGCATCTTTAGTGGCTTTGACCATTGCTATCATGCTTGTGTATCGACACAGGGCTATCACCGGATAAAACGTCCCCCTCTACCCCCATTAAAAAAACCACAAACTGTTAATGTTGTGATGTATTAATAGTCATGAGAATGAAAATCTGAGCATAGGTATTTTAGTGAAAAAGTTGTCTATTCATTTAAGTGAAATTCAGAATAATTACAATAGGGCATTAGACTGGAACCTTTTGTGCCATCTTCATAGCAAAGTCCTTTATACAGTCTGCGAGATTCAGGGAGTGAGCAATGTCATTTCAATGGACAGGATGTCAAGTGATGTAAAACCATCTTCAGCCATTGTTGATCTGAGGTAAGTTTTAATGAGTTTCAGTTTTGAGAAACTATGCTGTCAGCATTGGCAATGGTAACAGGCAACATTAGCAGGCAGCATTGGCAGTGGTAACAGGCAACATTAGCAGTCAGCATTGGCAGTAGTAACAGGCAACATTAGCAGGCAGCATTGGCAGTGGTAACAGGCAACATTAGCAGGATTCCCAGTACAACCTGCACATTAGGAAAAACATGGTTCAGGTTCACAGTATGCATAAACTGTAGAACTTGAATTGTGGAGCACACTTAGGTCTACAGAATGTGGCAAAGGTGATCCAGTCCTGTGCGGAGATCTATGCAAATATCCACTCTGTTAATGTTGGAATGGTCACCATTGGTCAGAGCTAGTTGGAAGCCCATGCAGTGTTTCCTTAGCATGTCTGTCTCTGGAAGACAGCTGAATTCATATAGAAATCGCCATGTTTTTGGTGTTCCATCAGCTGCATGAATTTTTCCATCAGGTTGTCTATAGCATAGTCATCAAGCTCTTCAAGTAAATTTTCTTTAAATTTTTCCTTTGGTGCAAATAGCAGCAGAGCATCTTCATTATCGATGTCCTCATCCTTGTAAATAGCCTTCACAGTTAAAATGCTTCTAGTTTCTATGGATACGAGCCTTTTAAAATTCGGGCTTAGCTTGGTTTTTCTGTCATTGTTTTCACTGTGTGAAAGCTTCTCCATGTCTGGCTTCTTTGTGAAGTCTAAGAAAGTGATTGTTCCTCAAGGAAACAAATATTTTCCAAGAAAGTTTGCGCCTTTCTGCAACATTGCCTCATGATTAGCCCTATGCAATTTTATGCCCTAGAGAGCTTCTTAGGTGGCATGCTTGTCTAGTTGTTCTTTACTGAGATCTGCAAGATATTTGCAGGAAGAGAAAAATATGAATGATGCAAACATTCAATTTGAATAAACTGAGCAACATTTGTTTAGACTTCTTGGCAAATATTATCAAAATGCTTTCAGTTTAACTTAAAGTTTTAAACTTGTACAGATTAAATCCAATTTCTTAATTAATTTAATGTAATAATTGATATTTTATTCTTATTTATGTTCTTATTTACCCTTTTATAAGTTTTGACCAAGATTTTTAAATTAAATTACTCAAAAGTCTAATAACCCAGGTTCTCTTTGGCAACAGAAAGGTGAAAATATAAATTATTGAATTCAAATTGAAATCACAACTGTTGTTACAGCTCTATGGTCTTAAACTAAATAACAGAAAAGAGAAAAAACCAACAAGTTTTGTCAAATTGAACAAATAATTTATTTCTCTAGAATACAAAAGGAAAATTTAAAAAGAACTTAACTGTTATGAACTAAATCCCAAATAGTCCTACAATTTCCTTAGTCCAAATGTATGATGTTCCAACTGAATTCCAGCGGTATTCCAGTTAAATTATATTAAAGATATTGATGTGTATGTAGTCTCAAATGTGGTAATGTACCAGTAGCCTGTATTGTAGTGATGTGCTAAGAGTCTTTTGATGTTTGACAATATTATAATCCAGAAATGTTTTTTATCTGAATTCACTATATTTCCAAATTAATGTTCGACTCCAAGAATATTATTATTGATGAGCACTGTAGTTCCAGTGAATAATAATTTGAATAAATAGTTCACGCAAAAGAAATATTAAACACAACAATAGGACTGATTCTGTTAAAGATGTTAATACAAGAATGAGTAATTTCTCAAGTAAACAACAAACTAATAATTTCTTTTCCAGCCCCCCAAAATTGAAATGGAAATATTTAAATAAAGTCAATTAAAAGGTGTTTACTTCTAGAAGAGAAAAGACCATGCTAAAAATATACCATAAGGCTTTCATTTTAAAAAACAAAATATTATATTTTTGTTTTTTAATATAAGTTAACCATAAACAGTAATAAGGAAATACATACTTACTAGCATTAGTTGTTACAGTATTGGAGTTTATGCTATCTAAGGATGATGTATCGACCAAGAGGAGCAGCTACATGGACATTCACTGGTTCCACTAATACGCCAACTGTGCACCCTATGACATATACTATGATGTCACTGCAGCCATTTAGGACTGCTCCGGTGGCCTAGTGGTTTGAGCGTCCGCCCCGGATGCGAGTGGTCGTGGGTTTGATCCCCGGCCAAGTCATACCAAAGACTTACAAAAATGGTACTAACAGCTGCTTCACTTGGCGCTCAGCATTAAGAGGTTAGTGTTAGGACTGGTCGGCGTGGTGTCAGGATAATGTGACTGGGTGGGACATCATGCTAAATGCCTGCCCATGATGCCCCAGTGCTAGACATCACTATAAGCTGCCACACTGCAGACATCATAGCGATATGACGGAAAAGTTGTTAAAGCTACGTTAAAAATCCAAATCACACACACACACACACACACACACACACACACACACACACACACACACACACACACACACACACACACACAGAGGAAGATATGGGGGAGGTGGTTTTATGTTGGGTGCTAAGAGATTGTTATTTATTATTAATCACACATCCAGGGTTCAAAACAAGATAATAACTAAATACAATACATGCCATTATCATCCTGACCTGTACATTGTCACCACAGACTATAGAATGTGGTTCACAGAATGACCATTGAATCAGTTTTGGAGCATTTGCTAAAGAACTGGACCCAGGCTGAGTAGCACCATCATGCCAACAGGTTCTAGGCTTATTTTTTAAAATAAAACATGCTCTATGAAATGGTACATCTCTGGTCTTGTGCCCATGTCACAATCCTTTATGGACATCCACTGAAGAAAAGTTGTTAGTGCACCTTATGATTTTTTCTTAACATAGAACAAAAATTGCATGAAACATGTGATCCTGTGGTTAAGGTGCAACGCTGCAGTAGTTGTGGGTATTTTTCCATCTCAGTCCCTGTTGAGTTTTACCTTGAAAATGGATCATCTTGCACAAACCTGCATTAAGAGACATTTTTTTTGTTGACAGAGGTGTGTTCCCTTAAGACAGGTTTTCCTGTAGAATGCTGTGATTAATACCACTTAGTAACTTCTGGGTTTTTCCCCAAAAAATTATAATGGCTACACATCGCGGCCATAAGTAAGACATCATGAGTTACTTCTGCCCTTTAAGTAAGACATCATGAGTTACTTCTGCCCTTTAAGTAAGACATCATGAGTTACTTCTGCCCTTTAAGTAAGACATCATGAGTTACTTCTGCCCTTTAAGTAAGTCATCATGAGTTGTTACTTCTGCCTTTTAAGTGAGACATCATGAGTTACTTCTGCCCTTTAAGTAAGACATCATGAGTTACTTCTGCCCTTTAAGTAAGCCATCATGAGTTGTTACTTCTGCCCTTTAAGTAAGACATCATGAGTTACTTCTGCCCTTTAAGTAAGACATCAGGAGTTATTTCTGCCCTTTAAGTAAGACATCATGAGTTGTTACTTCTGCCCTTTAAGTAAGACATCATGAGTTACTTCTGCCCTTTAAGTAAGACATCAGGAGTTATTTCTGCCCTTTAAGTAAGACATCATGAGTTGTTACTTCTGCCCTTTAAGTAAGACATCATGAGTTACTTCTGCCCTTTAAGTAAGACATCATGAGTTACTTCTGCCCTTTAAGTAAGCCATCATGAGTTGTTACTTCTGCCCTTTAAGTAAGACATCATGAGTTACTTCTGCCCTTTAAGTAAGCCATCATGAGTTCTTTCTTCTGCTTTTTAAGTAAGTCATCAAGAGTTGTTACTTCTGCCCTTTAAGTAAGCCATCATGAATTGTTACCTCTGCCCCTTAAGTAAGCCATCATGAGTTCTTACTTCTGCTTTTTAAGTAAGCCATCATGAGTTGTTACTTCTGCCCTTTAAGTAAGCCATCATGAGTTGTTACCTCTGCCTCTTAAGTAAGCCATCATGAGTTGTTACCTCTGCCCCTTAAGTAAGTCATCATGTTACTTCTGCCCTTTAAGTAAACTATCATGAGTTGTTACCTATGCCCTTTAAGTAAGCCATCATGAGTTTTTACCTGTGTCCTAATGGTGAGAAGCATTTCCAAGATTACCAGATATGAGGATATGTCCCTGTAGTCAAGTCTAAGTAACTTTCATGACCCCAGAAAAGTTTAACTTTGTCAAATGAAATAAAAGAATAGGAAAATCGCCAAATCTTAAAATCAGACTTGCAGTCCTTGTCATTATCAGAAATTAAATAATTTTAATGAGTTTCCCCACATAGACAATGTTTCATTGGACGTCTCTCCATCATAACATGGTAGCAGGCATTAAAAACTGCTTGATGTTTTATATACCAAATTATATTGAAGTGAGAGTGACTGAAAATTGAAATTATTCAGACACATGTACTGGGAAGGAGATGGACATAAGGTTAGATATTTATGCAAATAGCATAACTGACTTGTATTTTTTCACTTTGAGGTAGTTATATATTGTTTTTTTTCAAATGTTTGAAAATGAGATAAAGATATATTTTAGCTTCAGGTTGTTTTCTTTCCATCAAATGAATTCAAGAACAATGATTTTCTGTGTATTATATAGGAGTAAAGGTTGAGGATTTCATGCAGTCATCACAACTAGGTTTTTCTGATTCCAAATGTTTTGCTGTTAGTGTCCGATTGAAAGGTATGGATTTTGAGACCTGGTCTTATATTATAAGTAACAGACTTTGATTCAAAACTCGGGTAATACAGATCATTGTTTGTCTAAGTAAAATGTTCATATTGTTTTGCATCTAAGCAAAAAATTTACTACACTAAATCACTGACTTCAGACATATTTCATCTCAGTAATTTCTTCGTGTCAGCCATGAAAGATTTCTTAACTTACAGTGTAGTGTTCATTATTCTATTTTATGCCTTTTAAGGGCCAAGGATGCCCTTGATGAGTGTTGCAAGGAGCTTCAGGGTCAATACATGCATAACCCTCTGATCCTAGACATACATGGTCTTGGGCATTTTCACAATGAAGTTGTCTTTGCCAGAGTTTCTCCGGATGAAAATGTTCAGAAACTACAGAAAATTGCAGGTACCATATATACTCGCATACAAGTCAGGTCTGGTAGCAGAGACTCTTGGTCTGTTTAATTCATTAAAAGTAAAGAATAGAACAAACAAGACCATAATATCATATTTACTCGC